>CCAG010021418.1:0-35386 GCA_001077435.1 Glossina morsitans morsitans | reverse complement strand
TCTAATGATAATGATTGATTACGATTGAAAAACAAATAACTTTTAAATAAAAAAATTAATAGTGAAATTAATGTCATTGTAACACAATTAATTAGTTCTCTTCATTTACTTGTAGGTATTTTCTCTTCAACAATCTTGATGATTACGTTGAGGGCAATGAATAAAAGCTTCTTGTCGCGCTGCTCTCTTCTTTTGTGTGTTGTTTTTATCGGAAGCTTTATTTAACAAAACCCATAAGCAACTAAACATTTTCGGCTTTAGTTTCAGTTAGTATTCAAACCCAAAATTTACACAATTTAGTTTT
Organism: Glossina morsitans morsitans; assembly: GCA_001077435.1. Lineage (NCBI taxonomy): Eukaryota > Metazoa > Arthropoda > Insecta > Diptera > Glossinidae > Glossina > Glossina morsitans. The sequence goes on along the minus strand of CCAG010021418.1, from coordinate 35,082 downwards.
GAAATACGGATTTCAAATATTATGTAGTTCTGGGATTATTCGATTACTTCTCTATTAACATTAGCGAATGGAGAAAATGCAGGAAACGCTGAATGCATTCGTTACGATAATTATCAAGTTTTTAAAAATGCAACACAATCTCAATTCATGAAGTTCCTTCAAAACCAGACAAGGTTGAAAATTTAATTATGTCGTGTTAAAGGAATTTTTGTACCCGACCCGAGTTGTAGTAGAGGGGTTTACTAAATTTGTGCCCGTCAATGCAAGACCTAGAAGGACTTGGGACAGACCCACCTTCTGAGCCGCGGCGCGATATATTGTTTAAAAATTTAAAAAATTTCATTCCTTGTATAAAATAGATCAGCCGTGTGGAAGGATTATCACACATGTTATTGTTAAACCACAGAAGATTTATAACTTGCTGCAGTTATTGCAAAACCATGAAATCAGACAGGAGTTGTTAATAATAAATGTCAAGAGTAAACAACCAATAAGCTTTTTGTTATATATAATAATGGATAATAAATTTTCTCTCATAATTCATCAGTCTTATCGATATAGAGTAACCCGATTGTCCGACTTTAGTAAATTCGATTGGATTTGTTATTATCAGTAACATGGTATTCAACGGTGATTGAATGATCTCTTATCAATTTATACTGCAGGCTTTAGCATTGGTAGCACGTATGTGAATTGCCTATAAAACAAGTAATCAAGGTGTGTTAATTGAATCAAATACACATGCTCGCTTAAAATTATAGTTGGTACATAGCCCTAAATTCAAATGAGGATGCTTTTCAGCCCATGGCGTTTAATGGGCATTGCAGTGTTTTTTCTAAGGGTGAAAGTACGCGGATTAAGTAAAAACAAGGCGTTTTTCTTTTTTGAAAATTTATTTCTATTCAAGAGCAGAATTTCTTTCAAGGGTAATAGAATCAGACCAAAACTTCCCTGTAATTTCGAGACCTAATTTCCGCAATGACTCCCCTGTTTGATTAAAACCGTGGTACTTGGACCATCCTCATGAGATTTGCAAACAGGTAATAGCCACTGTAGATCAACCCTCGCGAATATCGGGAAAGCGATTCGAACTTCAGGTCATGCAAGTTTGCCATTGTAGCCATCGACTCGTGACATAGTGCATTGTTTTGGTAAAAGCGCACCGTTTTCTTCGCCATTTAGAGCTATTTTTGACAATTTCTTCTTTCAATTGAATGAAAAGTGCCGCATAGTATTCATTAGTCATCGGTCTTTGTTTTTCAAGCCAGCGTATGAATACAATACGGCAGCTATAGGGATCCGTTTAAAATCAGCCGAAAATTGTTGCTTTCGGCGGTAATCTTGGACCTGGTGTTATTTTCTTCTTTATTCCTTGTTTCAAAAATCTTACGGAATTCTGTATATTTTTATTTCATTTTATTTGTTTAGTTTCTTAAATTTGCAACTAGCAAGCCATAGGCCACCACATATAGTTACATATGCACATATGCACAGGAAGGACTAAAGACTAATTAACTAATCACATTTCCTTATCGTTAACCTTCAGATGCTCAAGAAGGAGGCAAATTTTCTCTTAAAAACAAGTAAAGAGTCAACAAAGGACCTCAACCGAACAATAACGAGCGTTCACCCAAAGAGCTCGATGTACGCGGAATTGATATAAAAGTGTTCCTGCTCGACCTAGCAATCTGCAGTCGATTCGATTAAAAGATTCGGCACTGGTGACTGAATAACTTTATAGAGATACCGTAACAGCCTAAATTTTAAGTAGTCGTAGACAGACAATTTCAAGAAAGCATGAACGAAAGGGGACACGTGCTCGCCGCATTACACGTTGCGCTTTTGCCTATAATGTGAGACCGCCTCTTTCCTCATGCTTTCTCTTTCCATGGCTACCTAATATTCAGGCTATTAATCTGTCTCTACAAAATTGTTCTGTCACAAGCGTATTTAAGTAGAATATAAATATAAAAATATTGGTAACGATTTTTTTTTTTTTTTGTTAGTGTACGTTTAAATAATTAATGTAAGAAGAAAGTAAATCATCTATTTTATAGCTCTGCTCAGTAATGCATAGTAATTTGTTAGATCCCAATAGGTTGCCGATATGGATATTAAAATAAGTATTTCCGGAACTCCAGAAACTCAATTCCTTGAAATCAAAAGATTGCAACGTGTTCTAAAAGTAGTAGAAAAGAGAAGTTATTATAACACTGCTCTGTGACGCATTGGGAGTTAAAGCAGACCTTGGTAGTTGCATCTACTATATGAAAGCCTTTACGATTTACCGCCAAAAATAAATATTCAGGCAAGGATTCATCACTCGTTTGCTTAACTCTAAAAAAAGTTGAACCGAACATTTCTTGCTCTGCCAAATGTTCAAGAAATTGCAGTTTAATCAAATCTTTCCTTAAATTGGTCGGTAAGAGATTATTCAGACGCTTAATTAGTTGGGTTTTCCACTCGTTTGGCTTCATGAGACGAATAAGATCTTGTGGTATAATTTGAGACAAAATTTCTTGAGATTTTTGCAGGGCTTTAATATCTATTCCGTAATCGACGTAATAAATTAGACAACCCAACTTCACAGCCTTATCACAAGAAATTTTGTAATAACCCGCCACGTATTTTGCCAACTCTTGAGGATAATGAAAGAAATTGTCGGCGTTAGGATCTTTACCAGGTGGCAAATGAAACCATAATTTTTTCATAAAATACAACTGATAGGAGGAAACTTTGCGTTTAACGTCCACGTTACGTGTGGGCATGGTCTCTTTAATCCATAGCATTAATTCGTAAAGGTAGTCGAATAAATATTCGTCATCGGGTATTGAAAAGGTGCGTTTACCTATTCTTACGAATAAGCTAAAACCTTCTAGATGCTTTAATTTGAGACGGCCTGCAATCAAATGAATTAGATCGAGAGCTCGGGTGAAAGCATCAATCTCAAAGGCTTCCGCTGAACCATCAGGAAGGTGCACCTAAGGGATAAATCTCTTAAGATTAAATCATAAATTCTTAAAGAATATTTTAGGCGAGTGTTCACTGACCTTATGGTAGATCTTTTCAAATCTTTGTTGAATGCATTCCACTTCGAGAATGTAAGGCGGTTGTTTTCTTTGCTTTTTGTTTGAAACACGTATGATACGTTTTAGAGATGCGACCGCCAAGACATGCGAACGAGTACGTAAGAAAGCCATTAATTCTTTAAGAACTATTGTAGAAGGCTGTATAAGCCCGGTGGCTAAATACATGAGGTCCCAACCACGCTCTTCGCTATAGTTTACGTAATTGTCAGTTAGCTGCTTCATAAGTTGACAATACAATTCATCCTTGAGTTGGTCATATTTCAGAGTAGGTTTAAATATCAAATCAATAGACAAAGACTGCTTTCCTGTTGGTATGTCTCCCATATACTTAAAAAGAAATTCGAAAACGTGAGTAAGTTATTTGAGTTAGTTTGACAGTCCAGAGTAAACAAGTGTAGTAAATGATCACAAATCATTTCACTGCGTAAAGTTTATCAGACATTTTTGCTTTAACGGCACTTATGATAAGTAGACGAAAGGAAAAATGGATAAAACTGAATAACTGGAAAAATCAATCACTGAATGCTGGTCCACTCTTGTTGAGACATAGTAGATGTCCACGACAACATGGCAAATGTACAAAACTATTGATAAAAATATTTGATGAGAGGACGCCTTAATAGCATACATAATGCTGCTAACTAATTACCTAAAACTATAACATTAGGTGTCGACATTTTTTGCGGTATAAAACGTATATGTCGCGTTCTTTGCTTATTGGAACTTGCCTACAGTTCCGTCCGTCTCCAAAAATATCAACCCAGGAATTGATCTTCAATTTGCATTGTGAGCTATTCTCGTTGGCGGAGTGTTCGGAGACCTAACTCATTCTGATCAGCGCTAGCTTAGCACGAGGCAACCATGTTTTCTGAGATCGGCATCTCATAAATGTTGAAGAACAAGTTGCGCGACAATGAGTCTACTAGTGTTTCGTTTCAAAACCAACAAGTTGCTACCATGAGGGCGACCGTAAGCTTCTCGATAAGAGATAAACCAACACGGATAGTGATGGTGCATATTTCGACTATCCAGCTTTGCAACAAGTATTTTTTAATTGGTGTTATTATTATACTTTGCTTAAATTAAAGACAAAAATTCTAGGAGTTTTTATATGCTACACCGCTTGTGGCACGGTGTATATTAAGTTTGTGTGTAACACACACCTAGAAGGACTTAAGAAGCCTCTTATTATGCCGGTCGATTCAGAATCATTTTCTTCGTCCGTCCGTCTGTCCAGGCATTTTTGTATTCGAGCTGCAGGTCGCAATTTTTGAGATATTTTTATGGAATTCGGCACTATTTCGAGAAGAAGTTGTGGAAAAAAATTGCAATTTTTAAAACTTCTCGGCAAAAGTGGCTAACTAGTGGTATTTCGGCATTCCAAATTGGTGTGATTATTTTGGACAAGCTGGGGCAATTTTTTTAATCCTGATAATTGACTGAAGGACTTTTAAATCAACTTAAAAGAAATATATATGTAAAGTAACTTTGATGCGCTTGTAAACTTACTTTAAGTACGTTACTAAACATAGCTACAGCTAAGGCAAATAAATCATGATCGTCTTGCAAATTTTTAAGCAACGGTGCCTTTAGTAAATTACGGCTGTGGCGCCATAAATCTTCATTTTTTGCTTTGATTGTATGCAAAGAGCTCGTAGATTTGCGTAGACTACTGCAATATTTTAGAAAACATCAAAATTATTCTCAATTTTATTTTGTTTTTCTTACTTTAATTGAGGTCTGAAATGATTTTTAGCAAAACTTTCAAGATTGTGGAGTTTTGACGCAGGCGTACTAGTGAACTTCCGTGTCAGAGTTCTTGTTAAGCCATCATTTTTGTGCTCTCTATACAACTCCAGTACTTTTTCAGATGGTTTCGTTAAAGTGGCCAAAATTGTAATACTTCTAGTCGGAAAGAAGCCTTTAGCGTTACGACATTCCCCCTCAAGCCAATCGTATTTCTTTCCACTTGTTTCCGATAAACTTTTCGTTTTGCTGGTCAATTGTATTAAATCTCCGCGTGACAAAGACAATTGTGGAAAAGTCAGGTCCTGTGGCTCATCGGGTTTAAAGTCTTCTATAGCCATAGCAAATTTTGATTTTTGTTTTAAATTTTTTAGTATGAAGTCCAACAAATTTTTTACATCTTGCGCTTCGCAGCATTTAAAGGAAAGCTCTTCCTTTTGCAACAATTCCAAATGTAGGATATCAATGAGATTGTTAGAGTCTCTTTCCACAGTTAGTTTAGATATTTCAACGTAATCGTAATGTCCTAAAATAACTTCACTTTCATTTAGCATATAAAAACCATTTGAATTTATTGCTATTACTATATTGCCCTTTGCAAGTTGTAGTCCCGTTGTAAGAACGGCTTCGAAAAATCTGGAGAACATCATGGGCCAGTTTAGATGACCGTATAAACATATGTCTTCTTTAGCTTTTAAGCGCGAAGCTAAACTATTTGGATAATCGTTGCGAGATAATGTATCAGTTATTAGATTTGCCCAAAATTTGAGAGCTTTATCTCCTTCAATTAGCAGATTCTTGGGCAAATAGTCCGGTAGACATTTTAAGAGAACCTGCAAGTAAAATAAATTCAATTTTTCCAACTTTCCAGTCCTACATATGCTATGCAAGCTGAAAGAAACGCAATAAACGGAGACTATGAATTAATTTCTCTTTACCTCAGGATTCATATTCTCCCCATATTCAGCATAATATTGTAGAGCACAAATCATTGCAATGTCCTTTTCCGAATGGCAACGATATTCTCCAGCGCTAAGTCCACGGATTATCTAGATGGTAAGAGGTAAGATTACATATATATATGGACATGATTCTTTCATTTCATATACCTGCTTGTATATCAGATGGACAGCCAGCGAATCTGCGGTTGGATCATACCAAGGACTAAACATTTCTTTGCGCAAATACAATTTCCAAGGAGCTTTGCGTTCATTTTGACCTTGTTCTTTAGCGTATTGTTCGCAATGCGAAATGGCATCCATTATATGCTCACTACCACTGCCCAAGGATATGACTTTGTCATACAAAATTAATACCAAAGAGAAACCGAAATTGTCTATTAAACCAATATGTTCGGTTAATTGTTTTACAGATTCTTGGGCAGTTGAAGCCGAATCGACTTGCAACTTCTGTGTACCATTATCCATAAGTAGAACTTGCAGTGTAATAGTCGATTTGTTGCGCGTAGCTTGTAACTCCAGCCAAGAGGGAGGTTGCGTCCGAACACCATTCTTCCGATTTGAACAATTATTTATAATTCAAAAATTTGCTATCAACATTTTTTAAAAATCCAAATACCTTTAAAGTTCTATTTAATCGATTCTCGCAGTAAGGAGCATACAATTGTGGGCCTGATTGGATAAAGCAACGTAGATAGTTCTCAAAAATTGAACTTGGCGGAAAACAGCCGATGCATAAGGAAAGTAAAATCCAGCCTTTGGCAAATGAAACGCGATATGGATTTTTGATCAATTGCTTACAAATTTGAGCAAAAATCTCGTCTCTAAAACGATTTCGAAACGAAATAAAAACTTTTCAATGAGTTAAGAAATTATTTACCTTAAATTTGCTCTCAGTATACCATGACCTATAATGAAATGTAATTTATCCAAATTTGTGGTGCGTGCACTTAATATTTGCTGATAGCTTTCCAAATCTACGATTCTATCCGAAGTTTGTCTCAAAACGTCTGGTATTTTAGTTTTCCTTTTTAACGTTTTACGGATTAGACGTCTTTCATGTTCCATGTCACCCATAGAAGCTAAAGCTTCTTGAAATTGCTTACTTTGTAAAGTGCTTTTCCTTAAGGTTTGCGTCAGCCTTTGCATTATCGTGTCATTGCTGTTACCATCGTATTTCGCTTCAGCCATATCACCCATAAACCGCAAAATCATTATCCAAATGCTCTAAATTGCATTGTAAAGTGATGGATAATAGAATAGAAATTAATCCAGTTTTCGCTTTAGTCAATGGTTGGGATTACCTGCGCAGCTATTTCATCCATTGGCAAATCATGATTTAGTAATGACTTCCTTAGCGGTTTCTGGCTGTAATGACCGGTAACGCCGGCATTAAAATAAGTGGCAGCAAATTTTGCAAAACTGAACTCGGAAATATCCGGTTTAGCGTCATGAGATTTAGGTAAACGTATTGTCCCACCAGCAGCTATTGAGGCACTTTTTCGAATCTAAAATAAATCGTATGTTGTCTAGCATTACAATTTGATCAAAGGTAACACATAGCAGACGGAAAGATTGCTGACAACATCATCGTAAACTTTGGAAGACAAATGCAAAGTAAAGCTAAACGAAGAATAACAACTAGTTGTTAAAAAAGTTCCTTTAGAACTTTTAAAATATATGTACATTTTAGAAGCGTTCCTAGCTTTTCGTAGGCCTTATTGAACTTATCACAAAACTAAACGAAAAGGAGAATGAAAAGAAGGGAAAGTTTATCGAAACTAAAGGGTCTTTCATTAAGAGCGACGATTTTGAAAATTTTAATTGCGAATACATTTTTTCATGTGCTTCTGGGTGTAAACGTATCGAGTATAATGTACGGTTTCATCATGCAGCGGCTCACGATGCTGGAGTACTTATAAATCATCAAAAAAGTTTTACCCACGTGGCAGATCATTGGTGAATGCTCACTTTTTGTTCACCAGAGAATCGGACCGTTATCGCCGCTTCTCTACTGAGGTCGTATGATTTAACATCCATTGATGATGTTATTGAGGATACATCAAAGTGCACAGTTCTGCTGACCACCTATTAGCTTTGGAACATTTGGTGACGAGTATCTGCCAGGCTTTACAACTAAATAAAGTCGAACTTGCTTTGATAGGTTGGACAAATTCCTGTTTTGTTTAAATTTTAGAAAGTGTCACTATTAATTATAGATAGAAGACTAAGACTAAGAAGAAGAGAACAGTTCTATAAAATGAATAGAAGATACACAAGAAGATTACAATCGACGACAAAATATACATGACATAACGTATCACTATTATGAGTGCATATAATATATTGTAATACCTCATACCTACGACATACGACACAATCCCCCTTGCTGTATAACGTAAATGAAAATTGACACATTTAATACATTGCAACAGTAACAGGTTTAACATGCCATATTCGTAGTAGACCCATGAAATATGATCGATTTACAGCTCGTGAAATCTACATACCGCGAGAAAATTTGTCGTCATCACTATATCGCTACTGTTCACAATTTTCTAACTGTTTGTGTAAAGATGCAACTCAAAATCTTTTTTCTTTATGTTTAGAAAAAATCAGAAATTCTTTGCATTTAAAAAAAAGTTGCAAGTAAATGGGCACTCAGTGGCTTTACGCTAACGGTAAATGTGGCTAAGCAGGGATACAAAGTTTCGTTCTTCGAAATTGAATAAGATTTGAAAATGACGACGCCATGTTCCCTTTGCGAAAAGTTCGTTAAGAAGGAAATCGTTATTTCTAAGAATTTTACCCAAAAAAAAAGAAAAAGAAGAAAAACACTAATGTACTGAGTTACGCAGCTTTGTTATGGAATTGAACTCCCTTTCAACGCAGTAGTCTTTCTTTCTTTGCCATTAACCCTGACCTACCACAACAGTTGTTATATTATACTACCTATGCAGTTTTTGTATTTTGTATGAAATATTTATTTGTTTTATTATTTTTATTTGTTAGTTTCTGTTAGTGACAAATATTACGCCGGATTCTGAGATATTTCTTTTCTATCACAAGACTGTAAGGCATACTCGCGTTTGATTAGTCTTGATTTTTGAATAGTCTCCCTGCTTGCCTGCAGATGCGTCAGATGCTCGCTTTAAAGACATTGTAAAGTATACTCGCACTTGATTAGTCTGAAACCTTAAATAGTCCGTTTACTTGTCTGCTTGTTGTCAGATGAGTGCTTTAGAGACATTGTAAGATATACTCGCGCTTGATTAGTCTAAATCCTTGAATAGTCTCTCTGCTTGTCTGTAAATTTATTTGTTGTTTCCACCGTTGGCTTTTCCTACTAAAGTTAACTAAAGTCTTAACGTAGATCGGCAGCTTAAGTCAAGTGAAGCCATGTCAAGTCACGTCAAGCTCAGTCAATAACAACTCAAAAAAAAATTTGAAAATCAAAAGTTGTACGCATTTTGCCGTGAATGGTTTACAAATCTTAATAGACGTTGATGTTGAACTTCGCAAAAATATTTGTTAAGATCCAATAATAAATCAATTCATCCACTAATCGCTGATATTCTTCCACTCGTCCGCAGTTGCCATTACTACGATGATAGGAGACTAAAATTTGCTTCAAAAGCGAATAATTTTCTCCTTCTTTCTTCATATAATTTCAAGAAAAGAATCTGAGAAAAAATTTGATATTCTTTCCATCAACATGGTGGCAGAAACCATAATATAGTGGAAATACATTTTTGCTTGTATTGCAGCGAAACGGATTTCAGAACTTTCATTTGCAAATTCTATAGTTCACCTTAACAATAATAAAAAAACAACATCGTTCTAGACCGAGATTGTATTTTTTGCTAAATCTACCCTGTCTATGATTTAAAGAAGCAAAAAGAGGTTGCTTTATGCATGGTTGCTTTAGCACTCAACCCTCAAGTTGTGCTTGCCAAAATTTCACACAGTCACAGTACAGTTACAGTAGTTTTAGTAACGCTACTTTTTTGTTTTTGTTTTCAAATCATTGGGAAGATGGGGAAAAAGAACCATTACACTGAGCATTGTTTAAAAAATTGTAAAGCAACTCCTCTCGATAAAGAATAAAGTACTGGCGATTTGCTTATTTTAACCGAGATCCTATGGACATTGGTGTTGCTGATGCTGATGGATGCCAAAAAAATAAAAAGTAAGAAGAAATAAGTAAGATAATTATATTCGGTCGTGGGCGACTCTTTTATACACATCTTCGTTATTCGAAAAAAGACCAAAGAAAAGGTAAAGAACTAAATTTTCATACACCCCTAATATTGGATGGGCGCGGCTGAGCTTTTCTATTTTCAGAATAAAAGTGCAAATTTATACGATGTCTGTGTTGTGACTTATGAGTAACAAGCAAAAGACTCGGAAAGGAAAGGCGTTGAAAGTTTTTGTGGCATAGACATGTGGGCTTTGTAGGCTTGTCCGGTGTGGATGACCAAGTTCAAGTTCCTTTGCAAATTTGTAGGCGATATCTTCACTTTGGCGAACGATTTACTACAGATACGACATAGTTGAGCAGACGAATATGTGGGCAGACGAATGGACGGACGAACATGCTTAGGCGCTTTCCAAATTTGAAACTGCCCAAGAATTTTTATCCTTTATGGAGTTTTTGAAGCCTGCTTTCGGTTTTAATAAAAACTCTAGCGCATTTGAGATTTGAACCCACGACCATTGGAGTTGCTAATCGAGACTCTTGCCTACTCGGCCACTCAGGCGGATTTATCTGTTTTATGAGTAAAATTTTGTATTCCTGTTGAAAAACAGCGGCACCCCCAGTTTACGTGGTACTGTAGGCATGCCATTTGAGCGATTTGGCTCATTAGCAATGTCAAGCTGTGTGCAAGGACTTCTAATATTTCTACCAAATTTAAAGTCGATAGCTTAATTTTTGCGGTCAAGAGAATGTATACGACAGACATCACACAAACGCATGGAGGAACAGACGAAAATGCCCGAAAAGAAAGAATGTGTATTTGTGGAATCTCCGATGCATCCTTCTGGGCATTGCAAACGTTTTGACAGTATGAATATATCACTCATCCCTCGGTGATGAGTTACACTAGAAAATATCGAAAAATCCTGAAAATAATTCTTCATAATCGCTAGATGAAGTTGCAATGAATAGCTAACTTTCTAACGATATCGAAGGATGTCAGCAGTGTTTCCGTTAATTTGCAGAAAAATTTGTATATGAAACATTCATTTTAGAAAAGAGTATGATAACATTTACCTGCAAAGAAACAACAGCACAACAGCAACGTCCTATTAATCGGACACGCTGGCAATAATGCACGAATTCAGCCTTGAATTGCGGCTCTACCTACCCTATTGCCCAGATTTGATTTCAAGCGACCATTATCTGTTTGCAAATCTCAGAAGATTATTTTATGGGAAAAATCTAGACCTAAAGATGAATGCGTTATGGACACTGAAGCGAGTTTTGAAGGCCCTGACAAGCAAAAAAATTATATCTTTTATATATTTATCTTGAAAGGAACTTAAACGAAATGAAAACAGAAATTTTTTTGCTTATAATATTAGGCGGAGACGTGTAGGACCGTTAATAGAATATACGTAATTATTATATCCGCCACTGTGAGATCGGGCTATACTAATTTTGTTGTTTTTTCATATTGCGTGCACCATTACGAAGGAGAAGGAAGCTTCAGAGACCCTATAAAGTATATATATTCCTGATCAGCGTAAAATTCTGAGTTGATTTAGCCTTGTCCGTCCGTCTGTGTGTCTGTGTAGTGTGTTGTTCAGACTCTCCTGGTTATTTTTGCAGCCAGGAGAGTCTATAGATAGAAGATATCGATTGTAAGTTTTGTACGCAGGTTGGTATTGAAAATGGGCCAAATTGGACGTAAACTGAACTGAACGCAGCTCCGTTTTTCTTAACAAGAATTTGTGGGTTTCTGCTCGTTATTCAGAAATTATAAAAGTTGGAAATCTGAAATTTTCCACATTTACTTTACGAAACACTCTACTCTTTACGTATAAAAGTGGAGAAAATGGGCCACACAAATATAAATTTGATTAAATTTTATTTTTTCAACTTTTTTCGGTTCTATGCTTACTTATTATAACGCAAAAAAGACAGAATGTTTAAAACTATTTTCTACATTCCTCAGATGAAGATATATTATCTGCCTGAAAATGGGTTAATTCTAAAATGAATATCATAGGCACGGCGACCGGTGGATTAAATTTTCTTAATAACACCAGCGATATGGGTATCAAATAAAAGAACTTGCAGAGTCAAATGCGAAAAGTATAGTGGTGGGTATGCGAGATTCAGTTTCATAGATTCAGATTCATATTGAAGATGAAACGTTTTTTTTTTTCTTTTTAAAATACAGGTGTTTTCAGCTTACATTGTACTGCGGGCGATTTGTCGATTTTGATACGAAACTGTATGTTACAATTTCGAAAGTTTGTGCTAGATATGGACCCAGAGCATACAGGGAGAAGTTAGACGGGGAAGTTTAAAATGATTTAGAAACGTTTACTGATGACACGTTCGCAAACTTATTGACCAACGCACTCAACCTTTAAGAGTGGGTATAAAAAAAAAGACAAACCACCGGAAGTAGTTGTAGAAGTACTGAACTGATTACGTCGCTCTAAAAGAAAGCTATGTTGAGGGGTAAACTGAAATTTCCCAAAAAACAATTTTTCTTCTGATTTAGTCACTCATCGAGAAATCATAGATAAGTCAATTCTTCTATTCCCTCCGTCGCTGAATTATTTAAAGAGCGCTACATGTCTGCGATCTTATAGTGTACATACTCTTAAGCTTTATAAGCATTTGTAAGTAGCCGTCAATTAAATTCAATTGATTTTGATAAGATACGGTTTTATCTGCAAATTGTTCTGCTGCAACCATACACACGCATACCCTGTAGGTAAGTAAATTCGCGCTAAGTTAAAACCTGTTCGAATGCTTAGTAAGTAACGTGCTTTCATAAAAACATTTAGCTAAACATCTAACTCAATGAAAAGGTGTGAAAAAATGTTTCCTATTAATTTTATATTAAAGTCAGTCGGTGACAAGTACTTGAAAATGTCAGGTAGTTTACAAACGTTATCGACTTTATGAGCTTAGAGTATCAGCGGTTTTCCTTCTTTTTTTCCCATATTTAACATATTTTATAGAGATGTATAAGGAAAATATTCAATAGGATGCATTGGCATGAATTAGATGGAGAGAGTGTGGAGCAAACGTTTCTTTTATATTCACTTTTCAGGTCTGAGGTTTTCACGCAAGCCAGTGACATGCAATGCAGTGCCAAAGTATGTAGATATTAACTCGTTTCTTATTGTTTAATTATAACGAGTCGCAGAGGGCATTAGTACAATAAAAAATAATGGAAACAATCAAGTGTATGTTAAACTGTAACCATATGTTAAAGCAACGTAAGATTTTTTCAATTGCTTGCGGGGAAGCTGCTAAACCGGGAGCTTTACAAATGAAATGAACATGCAATAGAAACGCGACGCTTAGTTTAAAATGGATGAAGAAACGATGGCTACAATTGATTCCAAAGGATCTTTTGTTAATTAAAATTTTAAATGATTTGAAGTGAAATCTTGGGTAAACCAACATGTTCTGCGAAACAGTCTCTTCGCTTAACAATAGGAACAAACAATTCGTCATCCTTGTGTACTTTTACTCTTCGATATGTAAGTATGAAATCGGGAGAGTTTTTAGAGGAGAGAGATGTTGATTGTATGAAAATTATAAAAGATGTTTTACTCCAATTGTTCCATGTATAGATAATAGTGGAAATGCATGGATACTTTGACGTTTATTTCGGTTTTAGATTAATTGAACCCACTGAGGAGCCAGAAATATTTTCAAATTTGCAAAGATTTGCGTTTATCCAATCTGTTCTACCTTAGTTCCGAGAGGATCAACAATAGATATATTATTATAGTCGAATCAATTCGATAAGGCCATGTAGTCCTTGTTGAAAAAGTTATATTCGCCTTAGGGAGACATTCTTTTGGCCACATTGGAAGTTCTTGCAGGCAGGCTGGTATTGAAAATGGGCGAAATCGATCGAAGGACAAGCTCACAACACAACGTAGACTGAGAACACCTGTGTTTTCAAAGACTGCAAAGACTACTAGTATCATCCATTGACGTTGGATTTCCATTAAGTAGTAGTAGAGTAGAGTAGAGTAGTCATTCTCAAGTATATACGATTTTCTTGATTTATTCGTTTTAATCGATTTTAAAACTGTTTTATGAAAGATATGTTCGAGAAATAAAAAAAAAGTGTGTTCTAAAGCGATGTTTTTAATTAATACCTTCCTAAAGTCCTACGTGCCTCACAAGATATTCAGCAATTTTTGAGTTAATTTTTTTCTAACTTATTTTTTGTTTTGAATGCAAAATTGCGATATGCAAGGATACGGCTAAGGAGAAAAAAGTATTTTTCGCAACAGCCGCTGGTTCACCATTTTGTTTTTATATTAAGTCAATTAATTGAATTTCGGGTACTCGGGCCTTGTGTCTGAAGTTGATGTAAGAGAATTAAATTTTTTTGCAATTAGCGTTTTGTTCTACTTAGAGTGAAGAGGATCTAAGCATTGAACTTTTCCTACGCAACACCAAAGGGTGAGGGTGCAGTCATTTTATCAAAACCTTTGCGGCGTCCAGGAAAACGCTTCATAGATCCCAGAGAGCACAGATATTGTCCATCTCCATTAACATTAAATTCTGCATCGATTTAAGCATGTCCATCTATCCGTCCATTTGTCCACTGTTTAATGCCTGTGGTCCCAAAAATGAACCTATCGGCATCAAATTTGGCAAAAACATTCAAAGTGTTTCAGTTCAGTTCACTCGCAGGTTAGTATTGACATTGAGCTAAATTGTTTACAGGACACGCCTACATTGTTCCTTAACCTGGGAACCCTGTTTTAAATATAGAAAAAAATTGGTGTTTTCGCTCATTGCTTTTACCTTACGTTAAACGTAATAATTAAAATTTTCATTAATTTAATTAATTTCATTACATTGTGCAGCGATTCAAACAAGTTTCAATTAACTCCTACTTTACATTTCAATTTCTCTTCATTGATAAAAATTTTATGCTTTTGCAATTATTTACATAAAAAATCTATGATAAACCAAGAAATTATTTGTCTAAGATGAGATATATACCAAAAAGTAATCAATATTTACATTTGATATGAATGTTTACAGTAATTGTTTCGAAAAAATAAAATAAATATTTGAGGCGTAAGTAAGATATCGTATGTACAAAACGCAATAAAGGACAAAACACTTTATAATCAAAAATGATAATTTATTTAATTACAAATATATTTTATCACAATTTCTTTAAATATTTACATAAACATCTATACTAAGATTAGAAAGATAAAAGCGGAAAACTTTTGCTGTATATATGGGGAAAAATGTATTATAATGGTTTGTACATCTGGTAGTGCATGCCACTAAAAGGAAGAAAGAGAATTACGCCTTGCAACATAATGCATGAATAGAAGAAGGTGAAGAAGAATGAAAGAAGAACGCAATGAATGCGTTGTTTAATAATCTATCGTCCAAAAATATATATGACTTATAAAGAAGTACTCGCCCGGTACTTTAAAGCTCCTTAAAGGACTTCTTCAAATAGGTTTGGACTGTTTTTTGTACATTCCATGTTTCGAGAGACGATCTCTCTGTACTCAATGTGCTTACGGAATAAACTGGCAATCATGTATTCGGGAGATCTAGTAGACAATTAACTTAATCGTAGACGAAAACGAACGGGCATATCCGCACTTCAAGTTCTTGAAGACATAATCTAAGCGATATTTGCAGAGAAGCGTCGAATTTCTCTGTTATCCTTTCTCGCACCAAGTCTCGGCATTAATTTTAATCTTTTTTGGCAACTCAACTGGCGAATTTGCGCCATCATGGAGGTAGCTCCACTCGCATAAGCTCGCACACCGGCTTCTTGGTGCGGTAGTCTCAACTTACGGAGCTCATAAGCGCCCCACTTCAGCGCATATTTCGTTCAAAATTTGTGTTCGATTTTAATATTTCCCGGGGCCTTAGGAAATGGTGGCCATAATTATCCGATTTATAATTCCCAAACACGAGTTGTTTTATATAAAATAATTACATAAGCCCCAACATATTCACACAGAAGAGAAATAAGAAGGAGCAAGGAAGAAACATAGTGAGACAGAGATAAGAAGAAGAAGCGAGAGAGAGAGAGAGAGAGAGAAGGAGAGAATGAAAGTAAGCATAAGACGAGTTGCAATGTAGAATGAATTAATAGAATGGAAATCCAAAGACCTTTTTACACCCCACAACAACACGCTTAAAAAATCACGTTTTACTCTTAATCACACATAAAAAGTTTATATTACAGTGAGCAAAAATTTATCATAAAATCATTCAGATGACTTGTGACAGTGTATGCAAAAGTGAAATACATTTCAATATTCTTCCAGGGTATTCGACCATGTCATGACTCACATTACTCCTTATTTTAGAAAATCCCCATATATTGGAAATACTATATTTTCTAAAATTTTCTACTATATATTTCTAAATTATGACTATATGACTGTATCAAATTTGGACAACGTGCGTCCCTTTTTTGCACTCTATCCTATACGAAGGGAAAGTAAACGTTTAAAGAGCAAAAAAGTCATAATTTGAATGCTCTACGATGTAAACACGTGAAGATCTTTAACACAAGAAACTAAAAATGCTAAAATTTTTCTATGTTTTGGGCTCGTGCCCATATCCGTTCAATAATTTATCATGAAGATGAATGGAGAATTGCATTAGGCGAAGTGAAGTAAGGCATTTAATAATCGGCCTGGATGACTATAATGTTGCCTATGGTTAAAATATATTTGCTTTGCAACAATTCCAGGATATCGGATAGAAACAGATTTCATAGCGCTTCAAGGGGTAAAATTAAAGAAGTAAAGAAGAAAAAGCGATGAAAACATGAAGGAAATGTATATGAAAGGACTTAATGGTTTTACAAACGGGTTTGATTAAGCACTTTTCTAGGAAATTCCATTGCTGGCAGTTTGGATTCGTAATAATTTACAGGCCTAGACAAGAGTTTTGTCGGTATGAATTTCTTTTTACCTAACTCTAGTTCAAGCATGCGGGATTTTTGTTTTACATTTGGCCCAACGGGACCACTTACATCAGTTTCATCCAAAAATCCGAATACCGAATCGACAATTTTTTTCGATGACTCAAAGTCGATTAAATTGTTGTTATCCTCTGCGGGGAGTTTCATTTCTGATGTCTGCCCTTCGCTGGGTTTTAACTCGTTTAAACGTTTTCTATGATTCTCTTCCGCTTTCTGTTTCCAATTGCGTTCTCCAATTTTGAGATAATGCTGCTCGTCTCTTGCTCTTAACATACGCAACTCTCTCAATTTATTCAATTTTTCTCCCCATTCAGCATTGAATTCTTTACGCTTGACATAACCGCGGCAGTGAGCTTGTAACCGTATCATCCGATTTCGTAGTATAATATATTGTGATTTTAAATTACGAGCCCTTATGCAAGCAATCAAACGTTGCAATCCTTGTTGGATAGTTTGGAAAGCTCTTCTTTGCTTATAAAGCCGCCAAGCTGTTTGTATCGTTATAGCAGCGAGACGATGTTTTGTTATATATCTGCGGAATAATAAACGACGAAAACCTCTTTGTATGATTAATACAGATTTTAAAACTATATGAGATCGTCTCGTTTCCAAGTAACTATCATCGATATCTTTTAGGAACACTTTTGTATGACCTAATTGGTAGTCTGCTTTCGGTGGTAGAATTGTTTTGCATATTTCGCGAGATATTTGCTGAGAATTTAATGACTTTAGAGATTTTTTATCGTTTAGCAGCAGCTGATAACGATCCACAAAATCTGCATAATCGTGGCGTATAGAATAACCCGCCCGTCGTATACGCGCAGTTTCCATCATGCCAGAGTAGCGTAGTTGGCGCACACAAAAATCTCTATCGAAAATCTAAATGAGGAAAGAATTTTGTAAATTTTTGTTAATTAAATTTCTTTACCTCTTTAACTTACGTTGGGTTGCTTTAGCTCATTTGGTTTTATGCATCGTATGAAAAAGGGATGAGCTGCCGTTAAAGTGCGTATTAACAAATCCAATGAATTGCGAAATTTTACCGACAATGTCAACTGCTTCTTCATCGTGTCGTTTAGTGACAGTTGTGGGAAAATGTTTTTTATAAATTTATTTTTAGAATTCGCTACCATTTCCTTTAAATCCAAGCTAAATGAATCGCGATTCTTTTCCAAGAAACCTCGTGTATTATAAAAGACAACACCGGCGTAATGACGCACACCAAAAGTATTTTCTTGATTTGATTTCGGTTTAATGTACAACGAGCGGGTACCGTGTTGAACGTGCAGTTTTTCAAGTAACGTTTGATCCGAACCTCTAGGAAATATGGATTCTTCGTCAATTAGTGACATAATGTTAACAGATTTCATGCCAATCATGTCGAGTATATCTTGGTTATCTTGGTACTCGATATGTTCCCAGTTTATGCCTTCGCGTTGATATTCGGACTGCTCCATCTGAGGAAAAGTGAAAACAAATGCAAATTCTTTTTCTTTAATTGTGCTGGCAATAGCTACTATCCGAAAGTATAGGTACACGTATCATTAAATATCTAATCTTAAGAAGAAGATCATTGTCCTGAAGTCATTCACTTTCTTCATTTATTTAATTCATATTTTCATCATCACTTACAGTTATATAATCAACTAATTTCAATATAAGAAAAAGTAGTAGAACTACTAATGCGTAGCGTATGTAAATTGTAATTACGAAAAGTAGGTCAGGTTTATGGCGGTAAGTAGCCGCAGTTCTATTAATTATCGCAGTTACGGTGGCAGGGTAAAAATGAAGACTAAAGAAAAAATTTCCTTTCAATCGTACCTTAAATCCGAGTACTAGCAGCTAAATGTCCAGGTTATATAAAGCACGACTGAATATCGATCAAAGAAGTTACAATAGGAATACGAATGGGTTTTGTAGTTTATTTTACCAACGATCAGATTGCATCTACAAGGTATATAAATGTGAAACTGGAATGTGTTCATAGTTGGCACCACGCATAGAGGATAAATATGTCTGAATGTGTTTGGACATCTACTAGTAATAATGAGCAGTTGCGATACCAACTCATCGCAATACAAAAATACTTTTTCTAACAAAGAATATGTCAAGTTTTAAGCCAAGCACTCGCCGACATATGTAAAAGCGAGCTTTTTGCGTCGCATGTTAACTGGCAATGAAACGTGAATTTAGTTTGAAACTCCCAGGCGTAAAAATTCGTGGGTATCGCGGTTGAATCACTTTGGCAGAAAGACTATGTTCGGCGGTGCCAGTAGAGCATGGTCTGTCATCAGCTGCTACCAAAACAATTCGATATCATCGACTCGCTGATCAATACACAACCAAAATATCAAACGAAAAAAGTTCACTTTTTCACATGGCATCCATCCATCCATCCATGCAGCAAAACCTCTTCGAGATATAAAACTTGAATTCTTCGACAGAAAAGATGAGTTCAAGTAACCTTTTACCACTTTGGCTTCGAAAGTGCCAGTTACGACTTTGGGACATGTTTGAAAAGATGGCTGGTTCGATAAGTTGAATAACTGTGCTCTTATGAAGGCAGATTATTCAAGGTATTCTAACTCAGGTAACGAAGAGAAAATAACAAAAATTGTCTGTGTACGGATTCTAATTTGTAAAGATTCCAATAAATCGAGATGTGATTAGTTAGTTGATGGACAAACATTGACCGAGTACTGCAATATAGGCCTGATATGCGAGGTACACAGGTATTTGTTGATAAACGGATCATTGATTTCTTTAGCCCAGCGTTTCATAAAACTCAGAGACGACTTTGATTTATTAACTCAGTAAACCGTCTAGTTAGTTGAAGCACTGCCGGTAGTCAACTTGCATCCATCCGTCCATCAAATATTGCGGAAGGAATTGGTTGCTTCAAGTACAGGTAAGCTTGCTCTCTTTGCTTAGATTAGGCGACATGTCACTAATAGAAGACCAACAGCTCAAAGCATTTACGTTCGAGTCCAAAAGTCCCACATTTTAACTTAAACTAACTGTCCGCAACCAAAGAAATGTACGGGTATCTAAAGCACGTCGCTAAAGTGTTCACGAATAAAACAAAAATAATGCTATGGTCCTTGTATAAATACGTGCATATGTTATTATAACTTTTAACCCATCGCCGAAGGATGAGAGCACATTCAGAAGCAAGCTCCAGAGACCCCACAAATTATATAACATAGTAGCGTAATATATATATACATATACTTCATACATATACTTCAAATGTTCGTGCATATATGTATATCCTGCATATATATATATATATATATATATATATATATATAGCAGAATGTTGTATATTATTGATTGGTATCAAAGTCTAAATCGATTTAAGAATGGCCATTCGTCGTAAAAATGTTTTTCTGCTCACAAAGATGAAACTATCGATGTCAAATTTGGCAGACACATTTGAAGCTCTCGCGTGCAGGTTGGTACTGAGAATCGGTTGAATTGATCGAAGGACACGCTTACAGTACTACGTAAGCTGAACAGACTTGTGGTTTTCAAAAGAAATAAAAAATTGATTTTCCAAAATTTGAACACATATTCTATGGGCGAGATGGACCGGCGCTACTTGATTTTATTGCGTGACATAAATTCATTTTATTTCGCAACTTTATAGCGCACAGAAGCAAGGTTCAAAAAGCCCATAATATAAATATTTTGCTGGCCAGTTTCAAAATTCGGAATACACCTAAGCATCCCCGTCCATTCTTTGTCCATCTGTCTGTGGCAAATATTCTCCCGTTTGTAAATATGGCTATATCCCCTAAAAAATTTGCAAGCGAACTTGAAAGTGAACTAAACTTGTCGAGGACACGCTTACAACGCCCACACATCAATGTAACAATAACTGTGAACATTTTCGTTTTCTGTATCTCTCTGAAAACAGAAAAATCAACCGCGCCCACCCAACGATATACGGCATGAAAATTTAATTCTTTTCCTCTTTTTGGCGATCATGGTAATGGGTGTAAGAAATTCGATCACGACCGAATATAATTTTCTTGCTTGTTTTTACTATCATTTTTTATTTTGTCTGTAAATATGTTAATATTATTTTTTTTTATATATATATTTGTATTCCTTAAACGACGCGCTAGCAGCTCTATTTAAAATTATTCGATTAACAAGAAAGAATTTCAAAATCAATTAAACCAAATCCTACCGTTCTTCGAAAAGAGAAATCTGTGGTCAAAAGTAGGAAAACTCCATAGACTCGAAATCGAAGAAAAATCAAAAGCAGAAACGATTTCAGAGGAAAATTTTGCGAAAATTCCTATGTGAGAAATTCTTAAGTTCTTCTTTGTACCGGAACGATCAGAGGTGAAAGCCAGATCGGTCCGTTGTTTAAAAACAAAGAACGGGCCTTAAGAACCATTCCATTGTTATTAGCGCAGTTAGTGGGGTCGCGCTTACAAAAACCTTCAGAAGAAATTATGGGCTCAATTATGTATTTATAGGTTTTTGTATTTAAATTATAGTTTACTTTACGAACTTTTTATTTTTATTTAAGACAAAAATAAATAAATAAATAATATTACTATTGTTTATTATTAATTTAGCCATAGGAACAAATTCTGAGACCAAAGTGATAAAGCATCAGGCTCTCGGCTTCATTGAAAACTCTGCCGCACTTGATATTTGAACCCACGACCACTGGGCTGTCATTCATTAAATCTTATAATTAAGTCGAAATGTGAACTTCAATCGAAAAAATATATAAAAACCATTTGTTCAGATACCATAAAAGGTGTATTGTCTGTTGTGTAGAACATAATAAATAATAAACGCTAGACTTACTTTGAATATATGTTGCACGAAAAACTGCTGTAAGTTTTCGTTGGCGTAATTAATGCACAATTGTTCAAAACTGTTATCATGAAAATTTTCAAAGCCAAATATATCCAAGACACCAATGGTATTCAAACTTACACCGGCTTCTTTGTTAATAGCAGCATTTATGCGTTGTACAATTGTGATAAAAATTCTACCATACAAAGCTTTCGCAAAGGCATCTCGGCCCTCGATCGCAGTCTCTTTAGCAAGCCCAGTAATCACGTGCTCGCCATGCACTAAAATAGTTCTTTGTACTAAAGCTGTGCAAAGTTGTTCATTACTAACACCCAGCAACTGGCAGACACGGTTCGCTTCTGTTTGATTACTAACTTCACAAGTGTCCATATTTTGTATTGTGGTGGCTTTAAAATGCAAATTTCCCAAATGCAAAATCGATGCCAGCACAGCAAATATGTTCCAGATTTCATCCGGTTTAAATGATAACACTTCCATGGCTGATTTGATCATCATAAAGTCTGCCGCGTCATTTTTACCCTTGATTGCCGTGCATTTACCTTGAGCAAGGTAATGATATTTGCTCGGATTATCCTCCAGTAAATTCAATTTCTGACGCTCTTCTTTAGTTAAACCCGCCACTAAGCAATAAAATATGTGATAATTCCTTTCATCGTCGCTTTGAAATACTATTCTAGACTTTTCCAACAGGTACTCTTCAATCCTCGCATTGTGTATGCTACCGGACTCGTTGAAGCGTATCTCAATATATTTACCGAAACGCGAAGAATTATCATTTCGGACCGTTTTAGCATTACCGAAAGCCTCCAAAATAGGATTTGCTTCTATGATCTGTTGTTCGATCCATGAATGTTTCCCACTAAGGCCAGCCAAATACTGCAATATCAATTTAGTGCTTTCAGTTTTACCCGCTCCAGACTCACCGCTTATCACTATGCAATGATTTGTCCGGTCTCTTTTCATCTCCTGATAAGCGTTATCACTAATGGCAAATATGTGCGGCGGCAATTCATGGATTTTTCTGTCTCTATATTCTCTGATTTCTTTATGGGTATAAATCGGCAATATTTGATAGGGATTGATGGCAATCAACATCGTTCCTGTGTAGGTCTAGCAATATAATCGATTAATATTAACTTTTTCTAGGAGAGATACTTAAAAACTCTTACATAGATTTTGTTTTGACGATACCGCATTTCCAGATTATGTAAAATCGCATATTCTTGCAGATCTCCCAAAGTAATCATGTCATCCACACCATTTTGTGAAGTCGTATGCATGCGTTTCACTACATCAGAAGAATTGACCCAGTATTGTTTACCCTTCTGATCTTTTACATAAACTTTTGACTTATCTTCGCGCACTATTAACGCCGCGTACGGTACCGTGAATTCATTGGCTCCGTCCTGAGGTTTAACCCAAACATATTCGGACTAAAGAACATGCAAGTAAAAGAAACGAAAAATTACGATAGTTTAACATTTTCTTTGCACTCTTTTTTTATTTCACAGATTTGATGTAGAAGAAGATGAGCAATCAATAGAAACAAAGGAGAAACTAAGTGGATCTCATTTATTTTTGGAAACAGTTTTGTAGCTTTTGTTTTCCTCTTTTTCTTCTTCTTCTTTTCAGCGAATCAACAACCGAACATTAGGTGTGATGTGCAAAAAAGGCCTCATGTGAGCACAAAGCGCTTTGTTTGAGTTCTAAATAAAGTTAGGGTTAGTTTTGCTATATAATTGTTATTATTTATTTACATTATTATTTGCTTGTGTTTCCTAATTAAACTTTATTTCATTAATGTTTTGTTAATTCTGCGTGCTATACGTCCGCCACGTTATTTGTTTTTTTAAATTTTATTAAATTCTGCATACTACTCGTCCGCCACGTAGGATAGAAGTAATGAGATATGTGAGTACAAATTGTCATATGAAAGAACTCATAAGCGCGAGACTAAACGGAGTGTGAAAGGGAGTAGAGTCATAGTTTGGCTGTAAAAGTTTATATATCTTGATGACGGGAGTTAAAGAAAGCAAAGATTGTGGAGTAAGTTGTTGAGTTGTGTGAACGCAAAAAGGCATATATGCTGCGTTCATGAAGACCATATATAAACGATTTTCGAATAGAGGTGAAAACATTCGGACAAACAAATAGGATATGACCGGGAGATGGCAAGACCCCATATGTAGAGGGCTACCCACTATGTTAATTTTGAGTAGATGATCATCGACTACATCTCGTGTCATTAAACATCGGCCTGTTAATAAGGCAATAATAACAATATCACGTGTGAGCTTGCAATTGATAAACAAAGGAGCTTTATCCATTTGTGACAATAAAGAGTGTAAGTGACGACCATAAGGTAAGTTAGTCCATCGCTGTTGCCAAGAAAAAACTAAGTGCTTGTAGGTTTTGTATTCATATAGCAATTATTTAAAAAAAAACAAAAAGTTTAAAAAAAAGGCTAACGAGAAGAAACCTACAAGACCGACTTTTAAGTAATGTACATCATTTCCAATAGTATAAGCCTCCACTTATCTTCATCATAAATTGTCAAAAATTGCGCATTATTGCCCTATAAAGTCTTACTTTTCAAATCCCAGTCAATTTATGTCTCAATGTTTATATATCAAAAAATTATGCCAAATTATTTCCCTTTTCCCAATTCGGACACTATGCCAAAGTGCTCTTGTGTTTAGATTTTGGTGAAGAAATACTGAAATTATCGGATTTTTTAATGCAAACACTTTTTTCAAAATGTAGTCTGTAGTATCTGGCTAAGTCCCTTAAACGCAAAAATGCATGAATAGAGATTGAACTGACAGACACCATGTTCCAGTCATTTAAAATATATCCACAATCTGTGTAAGACATAAATGACTACAGGGCAGATAAAAACTTTTATTACCACAAGCAAAATGTGATATATGCTTCATTTCTCACTCATCATACCGATCGAATACTTGTTTTACTTTCTACTAATATAGGAAATAGGAATTTGCCCGTAGAAGACCTAGCTATCAATATTGTTACTTTCTCTTAAATCTGGCAAACGTTTTCATCTCACAACAATGCAAGTTCCCCACAGAGAATTTCAGGTGCAAAAGTTCATGGATGGGTCCAGGTGTACGACGCACGTAAAACCGAATCGCATTGGCAAGAAGAGGATATCTGGTGTTTGGCAGGACCAGAAAGGTGTGGTCTCGGACTGTCCCCTGTTCGAAAAACGAGTCGGTTATCAAATAAATCAAGATAAACAAAATACGAATGACCGCGAAGGAAAAAGAAAGCTTTCTAAGGCATGGTATCCCCAAATTGTCTGACAGGTTGGTGAAGTACATAATACAGGTACATATCTGATAAAGTAAGAGAAATATGTTTGCCTTTTACTAGAGTACGCGTAAGTGAAATTGCAATCTGGAAAAAACTATTGTCGTACTGCTGTATGTAACCTATCACCCTACAATGTATTAATTTAATCAAAAAATACAATAATTGATAGAAGATACCTGAAGACTAACTTATGCAGTAATATTTATACCTATATAAAACACCGCAGATTTTCTGAGTGAAATGGGAATTTGGGAAAAAATCTTAGATTGGTTTCGATTGATAGTTTATTGTCCCTAAAATGTCTTTGTACGTGAAACTATGATAAACATGGTATGGAATTTCAACATAAGATTCAATTAACATTATTAACAAGGATTTACGTAACAAGAAATATTTACCTCGACAACATGTTTTGCTTGACGTATGGCTTTCCATTAATGAATAAATTAAAAATAATCTAGAAAAACGACAAAGCAATTGCTCTCGATTTGTGGAATAAAATAGAAAAGGTTGCAGTTACGGGAAATAAACTTGGAAAAGAAAGCAGCAACTACCTTAAGATACGACACATACATTAGAGGCTTTGTCAACACAAATGTCCAACATTTAGCGGCACTTAATTAATAACTTTATCTGTTTTTGTTCAGTCAGTGCGTCTATGCTACGACGTTACAAATATTGTACGAATCTTGTACAGCTGCTGTGGTGGGTATCAAAAACAAAAGGTACCACTTTCGTTTTGGCCATTTTTATATTAAACATGAACTTTGGTAGACATAAGTTAAACTCTTTTAATTAAGGCCTACCGACAAGCCTAGCAAGGTTTTGGTTGAATGCCATCAAACTTTCGTTTTTAACATGTCATGAGTGAATTTGATGAAAGTAACCCTTAAGCACAGACATTTTTGAAGTCAAGCAAATGTAGTCCATCAATACTTTAATCTTCACCCGACTTTGTAGGAAGTCGTTTGTACAGATTTGCATTTCGATTAGTGAAATAAGACGCATCTATCCCAAGTCGTTCTGGACGTTTCGCTCACCCACTTAAGCCTAATATGACATTACCATGAGTAGTGTAGGGTATAAAATATACCTCCAAATGAAGCAAGTGCAAACGTTCGGCAAGATCGACCGTTAAGTATTACACTAAAATGTGCATTGTGTCCTATAGATTTTGGGAGTTCGTTTTACCGAAAGACAAAGAAAAATATTTGTATAATAATTTCTCATAAAACATTTGTTTATTACTACACTTGAGTAAAGAAAAAGCCAGGGACGTACTTAAGGCGACTTGAATTAGTTGTGTGTGCCAAGCAGTTACTTGACCAACGGCATTGAGCGCCGAAAAATATATTTGAGCCAGAGTTTAGATTAAAATCTGCTACAGATTCCATATTAAATTAAAAACGAAAGTGTGTGTTTGCATACACAACAACAAACTATTGTTTATATTTAAACCTAAGGAATTAAGCTCAATTTCGCGTTGTGTGCCAAATCTTAACTTTCTACATCAAGAGAAGACAATAAACGGATAAACATACGGGCATAGTTAAATCCACTTACCCTACCTTACGCTATGCAAAAGCATTTAGCCTTTGGGGTCTTTAACGTATAATTTTGCGCGCATAATTTTGCAAATTGACCAACGTCCTACCACGTTGGGGACCAAATCACAAGCAGATGCCACAACGTACGCTACTTCTAGTACAGAATGCATTAGGTTCGTGCAGATATATATGACACTCAGAAGGACTTAAGATTGAAACAAAATTCTATCGATCGATTCAGAAAATGATTCTGTCTAATGTTTGTTGTCTCTCCATGTACTCTTATATCCGACCTACAATTTTTAAAGTATTTAGATGAAATTTGGTATACTCGTGTCTTTTGCATCAAGGACGAACTCTATTCAAAATGGATTGGATAGGACCAGTTTTACGATCACTGCCCGTTTAAAGTCTAACTTTAAAATGCCGTTATATGAAAAATATTGCAATTTTCAAGATTCCTCCACAAAAATCGCTGGGTAGAAGTGTTCCAGCATTCCAAATTGATATGAAAAATTCGATTCGGATGGGGCGATTTTCTGAACCCCCTTCCATATAATCGTTCTAACGAAAACTGAATCTTTGCTTGATAAAAAGGTCTAACTTTTAACATCTCAAGGTCAAAATTGGTCCAGAATAGCAATTTAACATAAAAATTAACCCTACCGGATTCGGACTTCAATCTCACCACATATAAGAGTTTTCATGAAAAATAAGCCAGTATATAGGAAAAATGGCTATGTTCTGCTATATCATGACGAAAATTTTTCCATAAGAATAATGTGAATTAACTGAACCAAACTTGAACCATATGAGTCTTTCATTTAAGAGTCCTCATGAATGATAAGCCATTTGTCGAAAAGATTTAAATTTTAGTATTTTATGATGAAAGCTGATTATGTGAGCGTACTTCTTAGACAGCAGCACATGTAGGGCTTCTTATGAAGAGTAAGCCCTTACATGGCGACAAAGTCGGATTTGTAAAAAAAATAATAATCTGTTTGAGATGGAAATGAAGTTTGTTCAGTTCAATGCTCCTCAGTTGAGTTAGGGTATTCTCCAATGCAAGGGCTTACATAAAAAGTATCCCCACACATGAAAATAGTTTTAGATGTATTCTCACGAAAATTCATATGTATAACTATGTTGGACGGGGTGGTGTACGGTGTTTATAGTAGACCTTGCCCGACTATACTTTTTTCACTTGTTCTAAATTAATTTTGTTTCGCTTATAAAGTTGAGTTGACTCCGCTGGGTCCTATGCGTAACTAAAAAACATTGATAGATTAATTTTTTCACCCCATGTGTGTATAGAATACAGTCTTGGACGATACTTTATGGAGTATGCAATTATGATTTGCTTAAGGCTACATGCGTGAAGGCTATCATAACTAAGCCGTATTACGTGAAAGACCAAACGAAATTTGACGCTATTTTAAATAGTTTTAGTGTTGACACAAAAGTTTATTTAATTCCGATACATTGAATAACTGGCATAAGAGCACTGAGCTACTCTTAAGAAATATATTCATTTTAAGTGAAGGCATCAAACCAATCGGTCTTTACATTCTTACCTATCCTTATTTAATTATCGTGATACTATCATTTCATATATCGCACTGTTATCATTTTCCAGACGTCAAACTTTAATTAAAGTGTGAATGCTTGTGTAATGCCCTTACGGGTAATTATTTAAGCCCACCAGTATGTATTTCGTATTATTGAATAATAGTATTAATAACAATGTTATTGTTTAACAAACACAATATGCCACAAAAACTTGTCATCAATAATGACGTGATGAAAAAATTGCTGAAGTATTAAGTCGTGTGGAAATTTTAAACATCTACTGAAGTGTTCACTAAACACAATAAAAGTGAAGTACGTGCAAACCAGTCATTTTCTCTTACTCTCAAAGTTGATACCGGTTAATTGTTTTTTAAAAAACTGCGTTCATTATGCGGCTTCAGGTACTAACGTGACTAACTTCTTTTATGAACAGATTTTTTTTTTTACTCTATGCCGGAACGTAGATATCGATGCCACATAGAAATTGATATTGATGTTTATGATTAGCACTTGTCGACCAAGTTTGTTAATTTTAATCTTAAATTAAGGTTTGATTATATTAAGCAATCGATCAGGATGAGCAAAGACAAGCTGAATCGTTTTTACGATCATTTTCATTTCACCTACTTTGGAATTGTCATTCTTTTTAGTTGAGATACGTGCATTTTTTTGAATCCCTTTCCTTGAAGCGTGCCAAGCAGCAAAGTCTAATTTCAAAACTGAAATGAGTCCATAACAGTAATTTGGTATGGAGATGAACATTACCGAAGGTGAGCTATGTAAGTTTACCTTACGAATCCTACCCTATACAGGAATTCGAATTTTTTGTATTTTGTAATTGAATGAATAAGTGTATTAGACGAAGTGGGTTAGGGTATTTAGAGGATAGCCTTGCCCGACTATAATGTAAAAGGAATGGTGCTAAGTTCGTAAATTGCAAGGGTTCGTCCGTCCGATATAGCGCACATATTCCAAATAATATTTTTATACAACACTCCGGCGAACGATAGACATATAAAATAGGAGGGGGCTAGTTCGAGTCTTAGATTTATATATGTAGTTAATGAAAATATTTTGGGCTCGACATCTAACTTAGACTGTTTTAGGACATAGTGCAAAAACATATATAAAATTAGCAATTTTTTACCGGTTGTTGGCTAATCCATGCATTTGCGAATCGATTTGTCGCCTTATGAATTTAACCTAACAAAAGTATTTAGAAAGAACCAAAAGCTCTACAGCCATTAAATACCTTACGCCATCTCGATAGATGCGATTATTCATATGTCAATAAAGTGGTCGATAAAGTGGGCCGATCGGAGACATATTTAACAGCGTTTGTCCTTGGGCCAAAACGTGTCAGTGTGTCGAATTTCATCAACACATCTCGAAAATTACGACCTATGGATTGAACATAAGAAAACAAAACAGACGGAGGGACGGGTGGACAGACCG
Source organism: Glossina morsitans morsitans (assembly GCA_001077435.1). Lineage (NCBI taxonomy): Eukaryota > Metazoa > Arthropoda > Insecta > Diptera > Glossinidae > Glossina > Glossina morsitans. The sequence continues at coordinate 5,353 of CCAG010021418.1, read as the reverse complement.
CTTGAAGACCATTTTTTTTTAGGGAATAAACGTAACAGATGTCTGTTATAAATGTTATTATTACTGCTATAAATACTTATCCCAAAGAAACAAGTTTTTGGACTACAATATGGCGAGAACACGTAAATTGATGTTAGCGGCTCTATTTAAAACAGAAAAAAAGGTAGTCTCGCCGTTTTTATAATGTTTTACTGGTATTATGTTTTACGGGTATTTCCCGAATGTCTATAGCACTTTAGAAAATAGAATATACCTTGCAATGGCAAGAAAGCGGAAGACATAACATGGGCCTTTAATCCAAAAAATAAATTCATTTCAAAAATTGAAGAACTTTGGATGTTGACATAATTACCCGACGATTTTGCGAGCGTTACTTTGTGCTGTTGAGTATTTCAAACAAACCTACGTGTAACAAATCTATTATATTTCCATTCTTTGGTCGGTTGGTTAGGACGAGATTTCGTTTTCAAACGAATCTTGGGTAAATAGCGATTAGTGGTTGCACAGTTTGATATCGTTATGACACTTCCCAATTGAACCACTCCGTCATCCCATAATTAGTGGATCGATTTGATTTTTGTATCAAATTTTGTTCACATGCCTACTACACATTGCGCGCTATAAGCCATCAGTTTCGTTTGTAGTGCTTATGAATTGTCGTTTCTATGAGTTTTTCTTCTCTTTGCTATCGCAATTTTTGCTAATAAACACACGCAAAGACAGACTCGAAACTCGATGCGAAGAAAAAATATGACTTTATTGCATCGTCAACGCATATTTCTAAGCGGGTTAGAGTTTTCTGCTATAGCGGCGGGTACAAAGGTACGTATAATAAGTAGAAAATATTCGGATGATGTGCTTTTTTCCCTTTAATTTCGTTGTTATCAGACTTTAATTGAACCAAAGGCAAACTTTACTACTGAAATTTTCTTAAACTACTAATGAACTTCTTGTTCAAATATGTTTAAATATTTTATCAAAAAGTCGATAAGATACATACAACAACCAATCAATGCCACGTCATGTTAAGAGCATTTCCTTAGTACAGGTATCTTAACGCACACACTTTTTTGCTTTTGCAAACACGTAAACGAAAATGTTCATTAGAAATTTTTTCTACTTTGAACATTTTAATTAGCAACACAATGAAAAAACAAATAAGAATGAATTTTTAATATTGTTCAACACTTACGGGAGTACTTTGATTTGTCATTTTGTTTTTTGTTTGTTGTTCGCACTCGAAAACTCTTTGAACTTTATTAATATTTATTTTGAAATTTCTTTTTATTTGATTTTGGTTTTTTTAATTGCATTCCAATCTTATTACACTTTACGGCGATATCATGATAAATCAATTAAATTCTCACATTTGGATAAATTTCGATTCAATTAAACGCTTAGTTTGTGCTTTGTTTAGATCCTCCATGAATGGAGCGTATATAACTTCTAATTAGATTTACAATAATTGAAAACAGTTAACGTTATTATTCAGTTTTTCGTCTTTCTCACCATAAAATTTTATCAATTGCTATCGATTTGCAAAACTTACTCAATTCTAGTCTCCGATAATGTTACTGGATATGTTGTTGGTATTGATAACGTAGCAGTACAAGCATTTCGGGAGAGATAGAAATATTGAAGTTGATGAGTCTTAACGATTTATTGCTCAACTTACCAAATAACCAAATTCACTCATTTCGCTGATAAAGGCGGTGTAAAAAGATAATTTTAATGGTCGTGAAAATTATTGAAAGCTTAAAATTGAAAAATTGAAAATTAAATTCACATAACTGTGTTGTGTCTCTGTACTGTGTGTGTCCGTTTGTTTTGTTTTTGTTTTTTTTTCTTCTATTCTTGTTTCATTGAAACGCTTTAGGTGCATTCGAAGTTTGGTAATCCTATGATAACTATGATACATTAAGTGCAGGGTGTGGGTGTCTAACAAGACTCATCTAGAGCTGCAGTTTCTTTCGAAAGCACATAAATAGCAATAAGCATAACGACGTTATGTTTTTCAGGGGCTGAGACTTTGAAATCGTGCCTTCACACAAAAATTTGGAAATCGCAGGTATCAGTCAGTCGATAGTGGTATTTGTCAACTCATTTCTTATGTGAAGCTGGTAAGCACTTTATCAAGTTGCAAATCAATGTCTGCTAATATTTGCATCTTATACGTCTTTCTTATTCGAGAAGTCTTGTGCGAAGAACAAGCGTATTTTTAAATGAGATCTCGGACACTTAAGTATATATACTACCATACACTTAAGTATATATATTGGCCATACTATGTATGGCCAAATATATAAACACATCGTTCAGTAAAGTCAAAGAATCTCTAAAGCATCTAGTGGCAATCTTTAAACGAAGTGTGTTAAAATTGCAGGATTTTGCGACGATTGGTTTACAAGTTTCAATTGTCTTAGTGGCGCTACTTTTGTATTGAAACACAATATGTCATCCTACAAACTTATTGAGTGATATATTATATCCATATATGTAAAGACATAGATCCAGACGAATCAAATCGACGAACAGACAACTGGAAATGAACGAATCGATTTCGAAATTTATCCGGATGAGAAAGACTTATACTTTATGGTATCTCTAATACGTTCCTCTCAGCGGTACATATGGTGGATTTATAAAGACTGCAATATATATATATTTTTTGTCCGTACCCCCCATTCTCTTTCGGTAATGAAATACAAAACTTCTTGGGAGAAGCTCGGGCAGATCTAGCTTTAATTATATCAATCCATTCTGGTCAGCGTATCTATCTGTCTGTTCTTCGTTGTTCGTTCGATGGTTTGTCTGTCGTGTGCTACGTTTTTGTGTGTTTTAGGCTTTACATTACTTTCGCAATTCAGCAGCAAGACTTTTATGCGAACTATTAAATACCGAAATTCATGCTTCCGGCAGATGTCGTTTCTTTGACAGGTAATTCAAGGCATTCGAAGCCTAAAAAAAGGCTGGAGTACCTACATTGTAGCATAGTAAGTGAAAATATTACTCGGACGGCGAGAAATCACTTTATAATCCAGTACCACGTGGTAATTCTTACCCTAGTCCAATAAAAAGAAACGAAAGCTACCCAAAGCTTTCCGAACTGTTATATTTTATTGAAGTTATAAACTATTGATATAAATATTTCACATTTTCTTTTGCATTTTCCTTTTTTCAGATTTCGTGTAACGGACGTATCCCGTTGCTTGCAACACTTGGCCCACTATTCCAAACATTTTTCGTATACTAATTGAAATATTATATATCTTTCAGGTCCTTCAGCTAATTTCCTTTTATATCTACAAGTATCTCAAAACGTCTTCCTAGATGCAACTAATAAGTTTCTTCGATCACATTAGTTGAGCTTTCGACTTTTTAACTTTTGCGGAGTGATCGGTGAAATTAAATGGTATCGCGGACGAAAGCATTTGAAGCGACGATAATATATGTTACCAGCGATTCCGTCCTTCCTCGCACCCACATCTGTTTTTCCCTTCCAAAATATTCGTTTCATATCTTTCTGTGAATTTAATTAAGAGCAACGGCTTTTGAATTTTCAATTTAATATTTGATTTAATAAATGCAATGTAATTTTCTCATTATCGAGTTCGAAACGAGAAAGGAATTTCAAAAGTAGTCGTACGGTGAGGTATTTCACACTCAAAATTGCTATGGGTAACTCGTTTCTATTATGAGGTCAAGTAGTAAATAACTTCCATTTTTATCAGACATTTATTTTGTTTTCTTTGAATAGCAAATTGATATTAATTTGACAGTTGATTGTGAGGTATTCAACCTTTTTGCTATACCTCTTGTTGAGTGACGTACATTATGCTCCAAGTCGAAAGTTCAGCTGTCGCCCCATTAAATTCCCAAAGCATTACATGTCGAATATGCGCTTTTTCACTCTGATTAAGAGAGACAACCAGTTGAATGCAACATGCGCCACATAAAAGAATTGACAGAAGACTAACTGAATCCTCATCAAATATAATGGCAAAAAAAAACTCGTTTGTTACGAACAATAGACTCTATCTACCTGCATCGGAGGTTGTTTACGACTCGACCTAATATTTTTATGCTACAGGGATATATCTGACGTGCAGCAAGTAAAGTGATGAGAGAAAAGTAAATCAAGTTTATCTACAATATGTTCTGATGTTCACTCTCAGAAGTTGCGTACGTATAATGGCCTAACCGCAAAGGATATAAAAGTGAAAAGTATTGAGTTAAAGCTAAGCAGGTGAAAAACATTATCTTCGGTTGTGAGCGCATCTTCTACACCCACCACTTTTACCCCAAAACATAAAAACGGCAAAATGAAATTTTCACATACTGTAACATCGATTGGACGAAGCTGATTATGTGCATTTTTTGTAGAAAATGCGTAAAAATTTAAAAGGTGTGTCTGTAATAGTTTTGGAACAGTTTTGGAAGTTTAATAGAAAGTAAAAGTCTTTTCAGGTTTTATTATATTATAACTAAGTCAGTTGATCGATTTGTGCTAATTTGTAATTCTTTCCCAAATGTGAAGGCTATCGTCACTTTAACAAAGGAGCGAAAGTTTATCATAGATACGACGCAATTGGTCATACAGATAACTCGGCAGTCGAATAAACGGACATGCTTACTTGTATTCCGAATTTGACATCAGTATGAATGTATGTATAAAATACTATTATGACAAGCCAAAGGCTCGCTCGCTTTCTCCTTTCCTTTCTCTCCCCATTTTAAGTTCTCCCTTTCACTTCATAATTAACGTAACATTTTCCCTTCCAAATTAAATTACTTTTTGCAATTACAATGCAGTTACGATTACACAAAACACTTGCCTTGAATCATATATATTTATATAGATATTTTTGAAGCTTGCCACAAAGTAAAATCTTATTATTATTGCGTAGGTGTAACAGGTTTTGCCCATTTTTTGTAAAGCATGCACGAAAACTTTTATCTTTAGTTTATTGTATCTGATGATTAATGAGCAGAACACCCAGAAAGCAGAGTTGATTTCTGTTTAAATTGCTCTGGAGGCATGTCCGTTCAAGTTGACCTATTTACCTCTTTTCAATACTAACCTGCTTGCAAGAACTTCAAATGCTTTTGCTAAATTTGAAGCTGATAGCTTCGCTTTCGCAGCATGGAGCGACCGGAGCAGAGCAGAGACCGGAAAGTGGGCACGGCTGAATCGACTTATAATTTCATACTGATCGAGCCTATACATACATATACACTTTCAGGGATCTCTGAAAGTTCTTTCTGTCCGTTTCAAACTGAATGAACATGTCCTCATTCTTCGGTGGTGGGCATAAAAACGGACACGAAATGGAATTATTATACAATTGATGCG
>CCAG010021417.1:0-47680 GCA_001077435.1 Glossina morsitans morsitans | reverse complement strand
AAATCGCAGGTATCAGTCAGTCGATAGTGGTATTTGTCAACTCATTTCTTATATGAAGCTGGTAAGCACTTTATCAAGTTTCAAATCAATGTCTGCTAATATTTGCATCTTGTACGTCTTTCTTATTCGAAAAGTCTTGTGCGAAGAACAAGCGTGTTTTTAAATGAGATCTCGGACACTTAAGTATATATACCATATATGTCCTAATATATAAACACATCGCTCAATAAAGTTAAAGAATCTCTAAAGCATCTAGTGGCAATCTTTAAACGAAGTGTGTTAAAATTGCAGGATTTTGCGACGATTGGTTTACAAGTTTCAATTGTCTTAGTGGCGCTACTTTTGTATTGAAACACAATATGTCATCCTACAAACTTATTGAGTGATATATTATATCCATATATGTAAAGACATAGATCCAGACGAATCAAATCGACGAACAGACAGCTGGAAATGAACGAATCGATTTCGAAATTTATCCGGATGAGAAAGACTTATACTTTATGGTATCCCTAATACGTTCCTCTCAGCGGTACATATGGTGGATTTATAAAGACTGCAATATATATATTTTGTGTCCGTACCCCCCATTCTCTTTCGGTAATGAAATACAAAACTTCTTGGGAGAAGCTCGGGCAGATCTAGCTTTAATTATATCAATCCATTCTGGTCAGCGTATCTATCTGTCTGTTCTTCGTTGTTCGTTCGATGGTTTGTCTGTCGTGTGCTACGTTTTTGTGTGTTTTAGGCTTTACATTACTTTCGCAATTCAGCAGGAATACTTTTATTCGAAATATTAAATACCGAAATTCATGCTTCCGGCAGATGTCGTTTCTTTGACAGGTAATTCGAGGCATTCCAAGCCTAAAAAAAGCCTTCAGTACCTACATTCTAGCATAGTAAGTGAAAATATTACTCGGACGGCGAGAAATCACTTTATAATCCAGTACCACGTGGTAATTCTTACCCTAGTCCAATAAAAAGAAGCGAAAGCTACCCAAAGCTTTCCGAACTGTTATATTTTATTGAAGTTATAAACTATTGGTATAAAATATTTCACATTTTCTTTTGCATTTTCCTTTTTTCAGATTTCGTGTAACGGACGTATCCCGTTGCTTGCAACACTTGCCCCACTATTCCAAACATTTTTCGTATACTAATTGAAATATTATATATCTTTCAGGTCCTTCAGCTAATTTCCTTTTATATCTACAAGTATCTCAAAACGTCTTCCTAGATGTGGTAGCATATCTTTCGCAAATAAAGTGCAACTAATAAGTTTCTTCGATCACATTAGTTGAGCTTTCGACTTTTTAACTTTTGCGGAGTGATCGGTGAAATTAAACGGTATCGCGGACGAAAGCATTTGAAGCGACGATAATATATGTTACCAGCGATTCCGTCCTTCCTCGCACCCACATCTGTTTTTCCCTTCCAAAATATTCGTTTCATATCTTTCTGTGAATTTAATTAAGAGCAACGGCTTTTGAATTTTTATTTAATTTAATTAATTTTTATTTAGATTAATTAATTTAATATTTGATTTAATAAATGCAATGTAATTTTCTCATTATCGAGTTCGAAACGAGCAAGGAATTTCAAAAGTAGTCGTACGGTGAGTTATTTCACACTCAAAATTGCTATGGGTAACTCGTTTCAGACAGAAAGCAGAGTTGATTTCTGTTTGAATTGCTCTGGAGGCATGTCCGTTCAAGTTGACCTATTTACCTCTTTTCAATACTAACCTGCTTGCAAGAACTTCAAATGCTTTTGCTAAATTTGAAGCTGATAGCTTCGCTTTCGCAGCATGGAGTGACCGGAGCAGAGCAGAGACCGGAAAGTGGACACGGCTGAATCGACTTATAATTTCATACTGATCGAGCCTATACATACATATACACTTTCAGGGATCACTGAAAGTTCTTTCTGTCCGTTTCAAACTGAATGAACATGTCCTCATTCTTCGGTGGTGGGCATAAAAACGGACACGAAATGGAATTATTATACAATTGATGCGATTACAATTCCACAGTTAGAACTTTTTAATAAATGTCTAAATTAAAAAAGAAGAAGATTTGGGAATAATTAAAAGTTGTTTTGAGTTTTTCAAGTTTAAGTGCAACAATTAAATCAAATGAATAAATAAATTCCAGCTAATGAAACTAATAAAAAACCACTTGATAAAACGAAAATACGCTAAGACTCGAATACATTTTTATTGCTTCTTAAAAAGGTTATTAAAACTTTTTTTTTTCATTGTCATGATAAGAGTATTAGTAAATTTTATTACCTAACTAAAAATAGAATATAATCCCTATGTCGGAGATAATTGCTAATCGATTATTCTTTTGAAATTTATCGTCGATACATAAAGAACATTGTTATTGTCGGCGCTATTGTACCGTACGATCACATAATTCTATCATTTCGACCAATTTTTATCATCTTGTAGGAGCTTCAGGTATCATACGGCTTTAGTTTAAGTTTTGTTTGCCACATATTCGCTTATTAGTTATGTGCTTAGCAACCTATCATTTAGAAATACAAAAACTGAAAAAGTAATGCAAGGCAGTGACAATTCCTCAAAACCTCAAAGAATTTTATCAACTGAGAACCAAAGCGTCAAGCAGAGCTTACATGAATCAATTCCAGTCAACACATAAACAAAAAACCCCAAGTCAATTATGGAATTTTGGGTTAAGGTAACTGTAACTCAATTTTTGTATATTACACTAAATCACAAATGCATGGATGGATTTGTGGATATGGATGCCTTTGGTGGTTTTACGTCTGCAAGTGTGTAACTTATAAGGGAATTTTACACTGCTTGAAACAGGTGTGACAGATTGTGTATGCTCCAAGCTTCGCGATGGGTGCCAAATAATTCTATTTTGGCTTATCTAGTACCACGAATTAATTAGCGCTCCAGCCATACTTTGTGCATGTGGCTATAGTTCGGACTATAATGCTTGACTTGAATGCATACTCCTTGGGCTGCCAACCCCAACTTTTTCTTCATCGATTTTCAATATCTAAGGTGAAGTAAACAGTCAACAATTCCAGGTATGCAATCACGCTACCAATTCTCTGGGTCGCTCAATTACATTACTGACTTGTGTTAAGTCTTGGAATTTCCTAGCGGCTGATTAGGAAGTAAAGTAGTCTGCAAGAAGATGACGTTCGATGCTTCGATGCCTCGACAGGTCCTTCGTAAGGAATTCTCCTCGCCCCTTGTTCCATTCATTTTAACGGACATAAAAAGTTATTGTTGTTGCTTTCAAAATAATTCACAATCTGCTTCGAAGGAACATTCAAAGAAAATTTATTTAAATTAAATTTTTAGGTTTTCATATTTGTATGCTTCCTTTGCTACAGCAATACACATAACAAACTAGAGCGATGGCCTTATTTGTTTCCTAACACCAGTGCACATTTGAAGTTTTTTTATTGCTTTACAATCTTGCAATGTGACAGAATGAAAACCGTGGTTAGAAAAAAAATGCTGCTTAAAAAGATTAAAGTGCCAGGCATATTAAAATGGCAGACATGACATCGACGAAACTATATTTTTGCTGCAACTTGTGTACGAATGGCTTTTAAAAACATTGAGTAGATTTTCTCCAGTCTAGAAAATTTGTCAATATTTACACAAACTCAGGATAATGCACCAATGGTTCATCAACACGACTACTATTACAATTCGAATCGTTTGCAAGCAGAGTGTAAGAAAAAATACACGTACAACCCGTACATTGCAACTGTTTCGAGCGTTGTTTTGTTCGTAACTCTTTTACACAGTAGCAGATGTGGCTTATCCTTGCTGCATCGCAATGACCCCGATCGAGATATTAAGTGGATGTGCCTTTGAGTGTCGTTAGAAAATGAAATACAACCTCTCCTTCACCAGTTTATTAAGTGCAGACACTTTTATCACGAAAAGAATACAACTTTTTTTAAAATCTAATCTTCAGTAAACAGGAATAAAAAAATAATTATATTTGCTTTAGATCGTTTATTTTAATAGTGATTACTAATAAGCTTCTGCTGTTTTGAATAAACACATATGGAGACATGAAATAGTTCGGAGAGTGGAAAGCAAAATATCCCTTGTGTGACAACATAAGCAACACTTGCCAAAATTTTCAGCTTGAGACACAACTATGAGACATCGGCTGTTTTGACTGCGATTTCGTCTTCGTCTTATCTTTTCTTCTCAAATATACAGCCCTTTAAGTAGCAATGAGGCATGGACAATAGCATGTGGTTGCAGTGTTTCGGAACATTTGGCTGCTCCTCTGTGTTGAACTTGATTGCTTATATTATATACTTGACGTTTTCGTTCTTGCTGAAATTTTGGGTACACATAGCTTAGACATTAGGGCGTAAACGGTATACGCTTCAGTTGATCACAAGTCACTAGTCAGTGCATATAGAAGCGTAATGAAATGGCTTGGAGCGGCAATGCAGTAAGCTACGAAGCGGTTAGAAAGTTGTTTGCAAGATTTAGTGAACAAAATTGTAGTCTTGAAGACGATTAAATATCGGGTACATGTGCTCGTCTTCAGTAAAAGTAACCTAAGAAGTGATCTGAAGACCTGCTTTCTTCCGAGCACGTCTGCATGTGGTTCAGATCAATTCACTCATAGTTAGCAGATCGGCGGTTCACAAAAGTTGAAGATATGCGAAAATACATTCATGACTATTTCGATCTGAAACGAAGAAATTTGCACCGTTAAGTTATAGACAGTGGTGGTGAATGCTTCAGTTAATAAGCTTTGTGACAAATATATTTTAAATATATTTGAGTTTCGGAAAATACAAGAAATTTTATTTGTGCATCCACAGTACATTCAATTTCTTCTTGCAGATTATCTCTGACGAAGAACTTGCCAGAACGAACATGTGTCTCCATCGACTGCTTTTCGAGGTTACTGGTAGCGTTTGTTATCAAACCATGTTATCGTACAGACTGCAAGTTTTTTCGTACCTCAGTGACTGTGCCCCGTTACATAACACAATGCTTAGCTTCACGTAACAAATATTTGATCGATTCATGGAACTGCAGGCGTCCCTCGTATACCACCGCTACGTACCGTGCTGCATCGAAACCGTGCTAAACGGTATAAAATAATATAATTTAAGATTGGAGATAATAAAAACCAAAACAATGTCTACCGTCTTGTATAGATATCTGCTATATGTTATATTGAAGCCGTGTTGCTCGAGACTTGGAAATAATATAAATCAAGACAACATGTGTCGTGTTCACATCGAAAACAAATTTTAATGAAATGAAAAGTAGGTTAACTTTAATTTTTTTCATTAAGAAGACATATGAAATTTATTATCACGACGTGATCTAAAAAGTAAGAAAACATTAAAAAGATAAAGATGGCAACAACAAAAGAATTTCATCAAAAATCACAACTAATCGTGTTTTAATTTTCAAAGTCGGCTAAAACTCTTCTTATTAACGAAAAAATAGACATAAAAGCAAAAGCAATTGCAAAAAAAAAAAAAATCCAAAGGTACACATATACCTTTTTTTGCAGTCGCCTTATATCCAAACAGTGTTATACTAATCGCAAGTTTTATATCGTGTTGCATCGAATCCGCGGTTGGCAGATGCCCTGTTAGACGATGGTGCCTATACATTCAAAGGTGATTTTGTGCGGTCTTTTTTTCCATTAGGCGGAAGAGGGAAGTATTGTGTTAAAAACAAAAAAGAAAGCAAGCCGTCCAAGTTTCATGGACATTCTTAGAATACCGTGTAAAGTGATTCAAATGTCAGACTTCCCAAGACGACTTAAGCTTACCGCTTCTCTAGGACCTTTAGTTTGATCGGTTAAATTCCAGATTTGCTCATGATGCTAATAATGCGGAAGTGAAGGCCAAAAAAAAAACAATGGGTCAAGGGGGATCATTTTGTAAGTAAAAAAAAAAAAAACGTTTAATTTGGATTAAAAGACGAAACTGCTTTTGCAAAGTGTTTTTATGTAAGCACTAACGACAGAATATTATTTTAATAGCAATTTCGACTGCGAGACGTCAGAGGGTTTATAAAAGTAAATAAATCCATTTTATCCATTAAACAAACCTATTTTATTATGTGTAAATATTAATAAAACAATAATTTCCCTTTTAAGGAATATTAAGCATTGTTTAACGCTTGCCAAAAAGTGGTTGTAAACCACTAACATGTATGTATTAAGGTAAAATTTAAAACCACCAAACTAAAAACTAAATGATAATAATAATCGAGACTGGGAGAAAAGTGTTAATTTGCACTATCGCTGCCAGCAAGAGCTCATTTGAACTAAAGGAAAGGAAGGAAAAAGAATACTACTTTGAAGCGTTAAGTTATCGTGTGCTTCACCTACACACCAATAATCAACGACCAACAAACTATTATCAATTCCTCTTGTATACGGAAGCCAAAAAAATAATCTTATCCCAAAAACAATGCCTACAGAATTAAGTGAAATTTACCTTTATTACTGAATTTATCAGACTTGGCTCACAAATCTCTCTCTCTCTCTCTCTCTCTCTCTCTCTAGTATTTTTGCTTACTGAAATAGGCGAATAAAAGCATATTTGGCACCGAAACACCTGATGGCATATTTGGTTATTGTGTGTTTCGGGTTCAAAAATGTGCAAAAAATTGCCACACATCACAAAGTCTCAAAAACTAGAACATCGTAAGGACTTTATGCCGTTGTATGAGAATCGTTCATGCACAAAGAATAACGTGAACGACGACATAATTTGTGGTAAATAATGATTCACAAAGTCATGCGAAACATTGAGAATTTATTTCGTGTTCTCAACGTGTTTCCTCCACCTTTTCTTTTTTTTTTTTTTTGATCAAGTTTTACTCAAAATACGAGAAATTTGTGACGCATGAATTTGAGAAAAGAAAAACAGAAAGTCATACAAAGTTTCTTATAGCACTCGCAAGCAAACAAAGCACACAGAGGCCTTTTGTGTATTTATGTATGACTGTATGCATTAAGTGGATCTCAGTTTAATTAAACATTTTTCAGAAACATTGACCACTAAGTAGCAATTTAATGTAATTGAATCGATTCAAAAGTCTCTTAGATTTGCAGAGCGTAGATATTAGGTGTAGTAGCTATGTATATATGCAATCAGCATTTTTATATAGAAAACATCCGCTTATTGCATGAAAGTGATAAAAAAATATTTTATTCAAAGTATAGCCCATCACTAGCTATATATTTTTTTGACTTGTCTGACGACTGCTGGCTGCCACAACAAAATACTGTTGGTCTTTTGAAGTCAATACGTCATCGAGCCTTTCACGCTTCATACCTTTTTGTGAGCAGTAAAGCACTGCTCAACAAATAGGTGTCCCATCGATGCAAACAAATGGTACAAGTGGGACGGAAAGACTCGAGTTTGGTGAGTAAGCCACATGGGCTAGCACTTACCAGTGGAGTGCTTCCAATGTATCGCGAATCAGTGTTACCGCGTGGAAGAGTAAGCGGATATCGTGGATGAACATGCTTTGGTTCTTTTTTAAGTCACCAAACAGTTCAAATTAATTAATTTTTGTTGCAAGCGCTTTTTAGCAGCAGCGCACTTTAGTAGATGGTAGTAGATAATTTTCTTCTGACCATACGAAACAAAGAATACTTTCTTCTCCCTGCTAAAGCGATTTGTTTTAATAGATATGCCAGTGATAGCATTCAAATGATGGTTTTTTGTGTTAGGCTTAAGTTTTAAGATTCAGTTTTTTCAATTTCCAAAAACTATTTACATTGTGGCCAGTTTTAAATTTCATTTGGTTTAGGTGCTGTCGAATTACACTTGTATAGAAAGCTTAAAGACGAGTGGGGCGAAGTTAGCTCATTATGTGAAACCCACCGTGCGTAACTCACTCTGCAGAGCCCAACATGCCTAAAACACCCTCCGCAGCCTACCATACATAACCCCACCTTGACGTAATACAATGCTTATTAAAACTTCCGAGAAAGAATATTTTACTATTGTAAAACTCATACAAAGATACAAAGGCATAAACGCTATGACAGAAAAACTCATAGTTTTCTTCTATCACTTGTAAAGGGTCATAGCGCCAAAATATGGCGATTAAATGTTTATATATATATTTATATATCTTTCTTCTTCTTCTTCTATTCTTTTTTTATTTTCCTTTGCGGAAATCATATGGAAGCAAGAACGCAAAGATATGATATTTAGCAAAGGAACAAACCTGGAAAAAATCTATTGTTGGTAGACTATCTTCACTTTCATTGAAGATAAAGCCTTTACATAGAGAAGTCACGCGATTTTAACAAACATTCACAGGCTAAGTAACGGCATATCTTAGAAAAATCTATAGATAATGATGTCTACACCTGCTATACGCTTTGAATATCAGGTATCACGTGCAAAACATGCAAAATATCACGTACGCAACGTACCACCGAAGAATAAGGCAATTGATAGAAATATTTGAAAATATCATATAAACGACAGCAGGCTCCTAGATCAATGCTAGTTGTTCGGAAACTCAGAAGTCATGAAATTTTGACAGTAAATATGCGAAACGATACCGAAAAACGGGATGGCCTATTTCTAATCCCCTCATCTCGTTTGTCAGGAACATACATGTTCCAAAAGATGCTAAAATTCAAATACGATGCAGTCCCTTCAAAATCCTACGCCTGCTTATATTCAAAATTAGACAGTAAGCTACAGCTATAAAGATTTAATACATTATCGTTTGCGGGCCGTGGGCTGCAATTTCTTTGGTTATGAGAGATTCTAATAATTACCAATGAACATATGGATCCACAAGGAGGTAAAGAAAATTTTGGTAAATTTAAGATTGATGACTTCTTTAATATAACACACATATAATTTCGTACCAAATATATTACTAAGATTTGGCTTTACATCTTGCATTAATATTTTACTATCTTCTTCTTCTTCTTCTTCTTCTTCTTCTGTCAATCAGCAAATCAACAATATTTTATTATATTAGTAATATTGTGACGTCCCGCTCGAGCTTTCAAGCATTAAATTTCGTATTGACTTCGTAGGAAGGTATTGCCGGCCTACAATACACTATGAAAAACGCAAAGCGCAAAAAATCATAATGCCGATTACATGTAGCATCAAAAAAAACGATGTAATAAACTGAACATAGCGCGAACTATTCCAATGAAAGACTACAGACTGTAGATCGTATAATCGCTTCATTGTGTAAAGTAAACTTCATGCACTTAAACTGGAGAAAATACGAACAATTATTAACGTTTAGATGATCTCCTCTTCCCACATTTTATCGTATTATTAATATTTTATTGCAAACGATCCTTTCGCTTTCTGACTTTTCTGATAGCAAGATACGCTTTAATCTACTTGTAAAACTTATACTAAATAAAGCAAAAAAAAGCTAGACTTCCTTAAATGATGGTCGAAGGAATTGCATGATTCTTATGTAACGTATTCGTTATATTCATAAGTCTGTTCACACTCGTTTTTGAGCGTGCGTCAATAGTTTGGTGCCCTGGTTAACAATGCTGGGCTGTATTTCCACGCACTCTCTGACTTTCCTCTTTTAGATAATATCGTTAGGTGTCATCTTCTGAACGGCGAAATAGATGCACCGGTCTTATTAATTCAAAGTCACACTAAAATGTCTCATTGCGTAGCTCGTCAATTGCATGGAATTAAACTTAATCAATGTAGACTCACTTTGACGAGGTTTCGCACTCTTTTTGACCTCATTTGATGCACCTGTCCGTGTCGAATAGTATAGTGAAAATTCCGAGAAAGTTCCGGCAGCCGAACTGCTTATCGCATGTCAATTTTTTTATTTTTATATTAGTTTCTTTTTTCTTTCATTTGTTTATATATATTCGCGTAGCAAATTTCTTTTTATTGTATAACAACATATAAAGTCTCTACTAACTTGTCGTTCTATAAGCTCTACTTGTTGCATTCAATTTCCACGAAATTTCAGCTACAGATAACTTAATTATTATAAGCTAGCGTTCGGTGTATATCATCGTGTAAAGAGATGGATATTACTTAGGGCACTAGGTTTTTTTCAATTTTCAACTGAGTTAAATTGGAAAAAAGGCAGCTGAAGCTACGAGTATAATTAAGTTACCTTGGAGTGAAAACACAGTAAGATATCAAAGAGTTAGAAAATGGTTTGCGAGATTTCGTGCAAAAAATTGTGGTTTAGAAAACGAAGAAAATTCGCATCCCTCCGTCCGTCGGCAGTAAAAGCGACCCCGGAAGTGATCTTGAGTTTAAGCTCAGATCTTTTTCCACGTGTGGCGTATTCTTCGGACTGGCATCCTCCAGAAAACCCGTTTTTCAGATCGATGCAATCATATTTAACAGCTCAGCGATCCACAGAAGTTGAAGATGGCTCGATGAATATTTCGCCTCAAAACCGACGAGGACATCCTTTAGTTACCTGATAAGCCGCAAAATATCTCAGATGATGATGGCAGCTACATCGATTACCAAGCTTTCTAACAAGAGTTTATAACATTATTAGCATACGATAATACCCATGAAAACAAATTCTGTTCTTCTCTATTTTAATATCAGTAAATAAGTAAATAAATAAATAGGGATAAGTGGTCTTTCCATCCTGACGCAAAGCATCGCATGTGCGAATAGCTATTTAGAAAGAATTGGCATCTTTGAACTAAAATGTGCCACCATGTCACCTCCATGGCTTGCCATCAGGTATGACAGCTAGCGATGATAATTAAAACGGGTCTTAGTATGCTTGCGTGCGTTTGTTCGTTGATAAACTCGAGAAATCAGTTGTGCGTTCTTTCGACACGAAATTCATAGACTACCAGAAAGACTGGAAAAGAAAAGGCTAACGATAAACAGTACTTGGAATGGAAGATACTTTGTATTCGATTTAATCGAGAAATATCTTAAAACTTAATCACACAGCACTCGCATACACATATGTATATATATATAGATACATACATGAATAAAAAAGTTCAAAGGCAATAAAAGAAACTTCGTAAATATTTAAAATCAGTTTCCCCATAACACGGAGTTAATTTCAATTTAAAGGCTTTCAAGCAAGTGAAGGGAATTATCATTTTATATGTACATAATAGTGCGCCCAAGTCTTTGTCCATCTAAGCCTGCCATTTTGCTCTAATTTTCTTATTTTTTTGTTTTTTTTGTTCTGTTACTTCATTAATGTTTGTTTTTGTTACATGCATGTTATTAGTGCATTGTAGAGTAGCGTAGCGTAATGTATTATTCTTCCATTTACTGGCTATTTTGTTGTTGTTTTCACCCTGATGACACTACTAACATTTACTTTTTCCCGGAGCACGTTGTTGACCCATATTTTTGGCATCAATGAATTCAAATAAATATAAATAAAGCCAGTACCAACAACAAAGGCATTCAAGACCAACGCAAGCATATTTAGACTAAACACAAATTATGTCCTTTTTCTTCGATTTCATGCCTATAAGCAAAATGTAAAAAATCGTACTCTTCTTTTCTGCTCTTTTCAATGCTTTTCAACAATGAAGAGCTTTTTCTCTTTTTGGAAGGAGGAAAAAGTAAAATGTCTCTGCTTGTTTGCTTGAGTTTACTGTAAACAAAGCCTTTTCTCAAAATATGTCTTGACTGGAATTCTAAAAATTATACCGTAAAGATTGATAAACTTATTATTAAAATAATTCATGTAACGACATTTCAAAATAAACTATTATACGAAAAGTGGTCCGATCCAAATCATTTTCAGTGGCCATCGTTCTTGGGCCAAAATACACCGGTGTTCCCAATTTCATCAAAATGTCTCAAAAATTCTGATCTGTGGATAGAACACAAGAAAGCAAGACAGCCAGACAGACCTACGGACAGGAAAGCTTCAATAGTTTCAGAAAGTGATTCTGAATCGATATAATAACAGCCGCACCTCTCTTAAGATCTTTTAAAAATTACTTACATCCGTCCAAGCTTAAGATGTTCATCTACCGTGTATCAGAAATAGTGTAGGGTACAACAATTTTATATTTAAAAATTTTTATAATTAGGAAAATTTTTGAAAAACTCTTTCTTCACTAATTAGCATAAGATTTCCCTTCTACAGATGTATGAGATCATTGAAGAAATCTCAGCCAAGTTTCTAATTGATTGCATTCTTTTTTTTATTAGTACTAACGGAATCACAACAGACGCTTTACGTGAACATATATTATGTTGTGTTGTTATACCACCAAAATAAGAATGTTTAAGGATTTTATGCGCCTGACTGGTCGAAGGCAGAGAATCTCGACTAACAACTCGCTAGTCAACTCACTTATATACTACCGTCTTATATGCTAGTGCTTTAAGACTTTGGTCTTGCAATTTATTTCGACGATTGCTGGAAGATTTCAATAAATGACTAGGAATTGTTTTTTAAACATAACCGGTTACGAAATCTGGTTGCAGTGTCGTAGTGTTGCAGTGGTGTCTTTAGATGACTACCAGTAGCAAACCGAAATTTCATTGCTTTGAAAACTCCGCAACCCTTGTTCGGACTACAGTGGAGTACATGCTTTCTCTGTAAATTCCTTGTACTTTAGCAATTAGTTAACCTTCGAACGAAAGAAGTCGCTAAGCAAAATCAATCACAGTAAGTTGCGAACAGCATTGCATTTTTATATCCAACGATTTCTTACATGTCGCGGATTACAAACTTTCTTATATTTCTCCCAAACACTGGGTCGACAAAGTGAAAGAATACAAACGAATTTTTCTCCACTCTTCTTCAAATCCTAATGGTTGTGGATTCAGCGACAGTTGTCGTTAGCTTTGTTCTTGTTACTGTCAATTCAAGTAGGGACAACTACCAGCGAAAGCACAATGAATTCGCGGCAGTAGGATTATACCAATGATCAAATCAAATAAAAAGCGTTATGTAATGTTAGCAACCGATCTACGTCCACGTCCTCATACTGCGTACTCAATGATGATAGTTCACTAGCAAAATCAGCTGATTATTATCGTTAATCCTGGCGTTCTTTATGAGGTCTTGAGGTCTTTATGATCTCTTATTAGATAGGAAAAAAAATCCAACTTTCTTTCGTTATTAAATATAAAGAACTAGTGTTTTATGTTATTTTGGCCTAAACCGTTACAAACGTAAACCATTTAAGAATCGTAAGCGACTTTTTGTTCTCATTTTTTTATGTGTTGCTCAAGCTTTTAAATTACTTTCACTAGGCAAACACACCTGTTAAAGTTAATCGAAATCTAATCAGCTGTAAAGTAGAAACAAAAATTAAGTTTCTTTATATGCGAATGCTCACAAAAAAGCTTTTTTAACCTGAAAAGCTTATTGGAATTCAAAGCAACACATTGCTTAACTTAAGAGTAAATGTAAACAAACTGTAAAAATAACAATAATATATGACAAGACATAGGCTAGAAAGGGGCATACTAATGTCAATGGAAACACACGCAATATATAATAGATATATATATATATATATATATATATATATGTATAAAGATTTATGTATAAAGATACATACATACATGTGTACACATATATATTTGAAGTTTTTGTAATTCCTTAGCACATTGGAACCCAGCATAAAATATTAAAAAAACTATTGAAAAATTCTTATAAATATCTGATAACATCCCGACAACGAAAGTAATGCCATGTAATGTATGTATAAGATTATGTAGCAACTGGAGAGCTATAGCTATAGTATTCGCTGCCTATTGTTTTTGTTGTGTTCCATAAAAGTTTTGGGATGACAGCAATAAAGCGATGCTATGCGTATATAAACTAAGGGAACAATTTTTCATTTAAGTTGGAACCTTTGAACGCAACGCACGTACACGGTCTTATTCGGATAAACGGGTGCTACTAATACTTATAGCAGGTTTTGCTACGCGAGTGCTAACAGCACATTGTTTGTGGTCTGGAAAATAAAACATATAATAGAAATAATAAAAAAAAAAGAGTTTTGCCGTTCAATTGTGAAAAAGAAAATCAAAAACTTATATTTACGTCAATCTTCCAAGAATCATTTTCTGATTTCCGTTGTCTTAAACACTTAATTGACATGACAAATATTTATTTTCTACTTGTTTGAAGAAGAAAAAAAAAAAAAAATCATTAAAATGATTAGAAATTATACATTTTCCTTCTTAAGAGTTCCTGCAAGTGAGTTTGAAAAGTGACGTGCATTTACCCTTTAGCCAATGCATTGGCTCCTAATATGCATTCTCTCTTTCAGCATGAAATTATTGCACTCTTTGCCCACAACTATTCTCTCTATTCTTTAGTAATCTCTCTTCAATATTTTCTCTTCTTTACTTAAAGCAATTTTATTGTTTTTTTTTTTTTTTTTTTTATTTGATAATATATATCACGATGTCAAGTACAATAATGATGATACAGCTCTCTTGCTCACGCATTTTTCAAATATCCAGCATTCTTTAAATTACTGTTAACCAGAGTCGTTTATACATCCGCTTAAAAATTTGAATTTAATATTTGATAATAAACTATAGGAAGAAGCAACAATATACGTTTTCTGTCTCTTTCTCTCGCATTCGATTTGAAAACGAAACGAAAAATAAACTGATAAGTCGTAAATATAACAAACGAAGCAAAACGCATTTCACGTTTTAGTTTATTTTTTGAAAAAAAAAAAAAAACGCTTTTTTTCTTATGTTTATTTACTTTATTGCAGTTGTGCGGTGGCAATGCGCGCTTATGTGTGTATCTTCTTATTGTTGTAAATGTAAAACAAAATGCTTGAAATTGTATATGAGAATGAGTTTATTGGATTTCCTTAATTAAAAACGCTAATGAGAAGATTTAAGGAAATTCGTTTTCTTAAACAAAAAAAAAAAAAAGGAAAACGAAAAATTGCCAATAAATTTTTCTAAATTTTTTAAATTCTAATTTACGTGACAAGCTTGTTATTACAGGTAAGTGAAAGCGTATGCAAAATTCCATACCATACATAGGATAATTTATGCGAGAGAAAAAAAAATGAATCCCCATACATGAGTGCTTTGCTTCCCATTTCATTCATTAAATTTTCCAACAGAAAAGAAGAAGAAAATGTGAAATTTATTAAATATATTCAAGTATCATGGGACAAAAAAATGCAATATCCATTGCAGCTTTGTAGGGGCTTAACTCCTATTTAGTTGCTCTCACTTCTCAACATTTACATTGGCTGTGTTTTTATCTGTCCCGATATGTTTTTTAAGGTAAATAATATCACTGGCAATGAAATCCAGCCATGGCCTGAACTAAGCCGAAGTCTAGTATAATATGATCGAAATTGTTAGCGAGATTAGCTCATATGTTTTGTTTTGTACAGATACTAATGAAATCACTTATATAAAAATGCTGAGCATATTAGAACAGCCTTTGGTTTGCGATCCGATAAAAGCAAAGCGGTTTTTAAAACTAGTAAGAAAACTAAGTCGAATTTGACAAAAGTGTGTGGAAAATTAATTTCTTTGAAAATTTAATTTAATTTATTATGATTAAGCACTTGGAACGCCCACTTTCATCCATAGTGAAGTAATGCCTTTACTCTGAGTTCATATATAATTGAAAGTCTGCATAAGCTTATCTATCGTTCATCTCGAGAATTGATTTTCATTTTTGGAATTCGTCCACACCGCTACCAAGTCTTTGGCAAGTCTAGGCAAAGAAAAGAGCGATCGTATAGCGAGGTGAATTTCATTTCAATAATGCGAAAATTTGCCGGGCTGCTTAGGAATATACTTACAATGATTTAAAGACTGAAATACATTGATATACGGAATATGGAAACTTTAAAATACGAAACGTGAGGACTTAGCAAGACACAATTTTAACTCGATTTAGCAAATTTGTCGGTCCGATCGGAGCAATTTGAAATAAAATTGGAAGACTAAGAAGATAATCTTACACAAACGGGCGCGGTTCATTCACCATGAAAGCCTACTTAAAAACAAGTACAAACTCTATAGTGAGACGCAGCTCATTGTTAAATACCGTTACTCATACAACGACTTATCAAAATTAGGCTTTATGTGTAGTGCAGTCGCAAAGTGTTTCGTTTTCAACCATTTTCAATTGCGTTCGTCCTTGGGTTAAAGCACATTGCTGTACCAAATTTCATCATAATATCCATGCACAAGAATACAAGACAGACAGACAAGCTTAAATCGACGCAAAAAGTGACTCTGAATCGATTAGTACAATAAATAATGCGTTTATCTCAAGTCTTTTTGGGCGTTGAATATATCCGCACAAACTTAATTTGTCGTTGTACCACAAGCAGCGCAGGATGTACAAATGTCGAAGTATGCGTATAAAGTGCAGTCTTTCGTAAACATTAATCTAAGGTTATTGTTGCAAAAATAAAGACGTTATAAAGGATTTTTTGGGAGAATTTGAGGTCTTATTTTGCAGAAACGACTGTCTATCGTTAGCCAAGAGTTTTTCACATCTTCGCGATACAATATAAGATTCGAGACGGAAGAACAACTAGTCTGTCAAGATTGCCCCCGGAAAGATCCTGTATAATATGTAGTCATTGTACGTCCTACTGCAGCAACTAAATAGCGAGACGCATCCATCCTTCATCACTTTTATTGAGACAGCCACACTATTCGACGACTTAGAAGATGGACGGATAAGAAGTCGAACAGACAGGTAAATAGAAAGACGAATCCACAGACATAAAAAACAAGCGAACTAATAAACAAACAGAAAGACTGATAGTAGGGTTAATAGTCAGTTGAGCAGACATAAAAATGGACAGACACGAAGAAGGAGAGTAAAGCAAACTTCCAGACATGAACAGAACTGAATAGCAAACATTTAAGCATATTGCTATTGGCAGATGTGGCCAAATAAATCGATTTCATCATGTGCCGTAATCAAGTGTTTATATGAGTTCCAGTAGAAATGGTGAAATTTATAGATACCTTGCAATGGATGTAAAATTGGTAGTAACATGTTAAATTATATTTTCAATGCTTTTTACATTTCAAGTCCTTCTACTTCACTATGGTTTACAAGAAAGTCTGTTCTTCATGTTGCACCAACTATTATGTGTATTTTAGAGCCGTGTGCTGCTGAAGTCACACTACAAGTTTTTACATATTCGATGAGCGTGTGTGGTTGACATGCCAAATTGTATACATTTTGTGATACAAACAAATTATAACGCAGCGACATAAGAAATTATTGCACATGCACGAACTCGTCCCACGAAGATACTGCAAAAACATATAACAAGTCGTTGCCATCGCTAGTTAAGTGGTGTTGTATGTATTTCATGTAGTTTTATGCTTTGGTTAATGATATGATCATAAGAAGAGCCTGTGTTTTTGTCATAAAGGACGGGAATCATATTTCAAAAATACATCAATGCAGTCAAACATACAGCAAGTGATTATTTAACCAATTCGTGATGAGTGCAATGCACATGAAAATTGCAAATCTTATATTTAGGTAATGAAAGAGAAACAAGTGCAAACAACAAAATATAGTCGGACAATGCCGATCACTAACTACTGTACACTACTTTCGCTAACACAATTCTTCATTTATTTTCCTGGTAAAATACCAAAAATTGTACCTTGTTTTACACAAAGCAACATACTCTTACGATAGTCCTCATATCGAACGTGAACTGATCTGATCCAGATTAAGCAAAATGAATCTTCTTCTTGTTAAAGACATAATTATTAGTCACTTGTTTTCGTTATAAAGTATTAAAAATGAGACTTTGTTGTCCTATAAAAGCTTAATTTTTATGAATATCCTTTTAAGGGTTGGGGTATAAAAAATCGACACAGTTGACCCAAATTTGGTAAAATTTATTTCTACGTCAAGCTATTGTCGTGGAACACTTCGTACTGTGAAACACTAAATATTATGTAAAGACTTTTAAATATCAGACCACTTACCCATACAAAGGCGTTGCTTTCGTAAGATCGGTTATATAGCAAGGGGTTGAAGACATAAGCCTATTTGATCCAAATTTTGCACATCAGTTTAAAGAAATTTTGAAAATTTGCAACTTTTTTCATATGGCGACAGCTTCAAAATAAGTCGTAATCATAAAAATGATCCGATCTATATATATCGCAAGAACTGCGACCTGTTGGTTAAACACAAAGATGCGAGACGGACAGACATGCTGCGATCGATTTAGAAAATGACTGTGAATCGATCGGTGTAATGAACGGTAAGTCTATCTTAAGCTCTCTTTGGATGTTACATACAGCGGCGTAAACTGAACGTAACGCAATGTGTTGCTGATGACAAGCGGTATGGGAGATAAAAACAAACGTATCACATTCGCATGCATATTCAATGTTGGTCTCTTTTAATTGCTGATATTATGAATTTTTAATCTGTGAATTGTCAACGGTCAGCTCTAATAGACCGTTAGAAAATATTAAGTAAATTTTATGTCAATTACGAACCATTATTTTTCACAGGCAGTTTCTCCGAGTATATGACAAAAATATTGTAACGCATTGCACATTACATTGTTATAAATTTGTAATTTTTTATATATATATTTTATATATTTTCCTTACATGCATCAAATTGTGTAGCGAAAGCAATTACAACCACCTGAGAAAACAAACAAAAAATAAAACATAAAATCGATAAATTGCTTTTTTTTAAAGTCTATAAAAATGCCAATACGATTGCACTCAACCGCACACGTGTATGGCGTTAGAGCCTTCATATATAAGTGGCCTACTTTTACTTTCGTTGTTACGGTTGTTCTTAAAGTGCTTAAGAAAAACGTTCTTCTTAAGGCCACATGTGATTGCATTGCATAGCATTTTGTTCTTATTTTTTCCTTTTTGTTTTTTTTGTTTTTCTTAGCCTTTAACTACATAAAGTTTTTATTTCGTTTGGGACTTGGGTCAGAAAGTGAAAGAGAAGCAAAATCCAAAAATCTCTTCGGAAATATAAGTGTTAAATGACAATAAACTGTCACTTGCCCCTTTCGAAGACCATTTCGATTTAAATCTACGCAATGTAGTTTCCATAAGCCGATATGTATGTAGAAAAGTTGCCGGTAAACGGATTTAAAGTTCAATTCAATTCAATTCAATTCCATTCAATTCAATTCATAGTCCTGTAGTGAATGAATGGGTTTTAACTTTAAATATTAAATTTGATATAAATTTGAATAAAAGGCCAATAATTTATAGTTTATCGCATATAAAAGTGAGCAGAAGAATTCAAATGAAATGTTATTCTTCTCCTATTTTCTCATCTTCCCAATACCTGTATATACATATATATATATATATATACAGTATATAATGGTCTTCTTTTACAATTGCTTATATAAAAAGTAGTGTCTGAACGGCGGAAGTGTTGAAACTTAGGAGTCGGAAATAATTTATAGAGCATAGTATGTACAAGTATATAAATTTAAAAGGGATTTTAATAAAAGCGCAAAGTGTGTGCGATAACTTATTTCAGTAAAGGAAGTTTATATTATGGCAATAAAATGATGCTTTCAATCGAATTTGGTTTTTTCTTTTTCTTGCCACTGTCTGTCGCTAGCCTCTCTATTTTTACACTAAATTATAAATTATGTGCATTAGAATATTTGTTTCATCCGTAAACGACGGGAAACAACAATAGTCCATGGGGAAGCAAAAAACTACTAAATATACAATATTCACACACATACTCTCGTACAATTTTTGAAATTTTGCATAAACAGGCTGCAGGCAGCAGCAATAGTTTTTATCATACCAGATGAGCCTTAAAGATAGGGCTGCTTCTTACGAGATTTTATTTTTATACCCACGACAGTAGGATGCGCGTATAGTCATTTTGTGTTCTTCCATAATGTATGTAACACCCAAAACTAAGCTTCAGAGACCCTATACAGTATATATATATTCTTGATCAGCGTGAAATTCTGAATTGATTTAGTCATGTCTGTCCCTCTGTGTGTCTGTGTAGTATTCGTTGTTGGCGCTCTTCTGGTCGCAAAAATGAAGATATCGACTTTAAATTTGGTACAAAGATTGGAAGTTTCTGCACGCACGTTCGTATTGAAAATGGGTCAAATTGGTCAGAGCAGAAGCGCGCAGTGGAGCGTAAATTGAAAGCAACTCCGTTTTTTGACAATAATTTTTGTATTTTTGCTCGTTAGCATAGCATAGGGGTGGCCCCTACCTAATAAAACTTGCTTACTTGTTATATCTTCCACACTGTCGCAAACTCTATCTATTCATCCAATTGAAATCACGCATACGATCTGTGGTCCATCGTCCGTTTTACCTCAAAACTTACTCATGCCTAAGATGCCGTAGTTTTAGGGTGTTTTAGTCTTTTACGGCTAGCTAAGGTCAAAAAATATCCGCCATAATGACATCGGGCATTTTTCTTATCTAGCCCCCGAATAATACTTTCGCAAAAATAATCACCATATTCTCCGACAGGCTTTATAGTTTACTCTAAAGTTCTCTCACATGAAGCCGTAAAATCTATGTTGACGCACTAAAGTACAACGGTGGTTTCGAATTTTTTTTCGCGAGCTCTAGGGGACTAAATACTCGTGCTGGATTCCACTTTTGATTTTAAAAACTTTTGATTATATTGAACATTTGATTTTTGTTGTCATCTTCCGCCAGATGAGGGAAATAGCTGAGGACAGGTGAAAGCTCCCGTTTAAATTAATTCCAATTAGAATGAAGAAAGCCCTTGAAAGGACCTTTCGAACGATATTTATTTTATATGTCTTAGCTGCGCAGACATGTTCTCTGCATATGTTGACAACATTTTTGAGCAAAAGTTTGGATTCCTGGCTCACTACAATACATCCGGTCTTTTGATATCTATCACTATGAATTAATGAGAGAAATCTTTAATCAAGATAAAATCTCTAAACTTATTTCCCTGGATCTTTCAAAGATCTTCGATAGATTGCCTCATTCATCACCTATTGAGAACACACTCACAACTTTAACTTTTCCAGAAGTGGATGTAATCTTAGACAATCTTATTTATTCAATCGCAAACAATACGTTTCTATGAACCATGTTTCATGCGGGAGTGTTAAAATGAACTCTGGATTTTCTCAGGGCTAAGTTTTAACTTCCATCCTTCGTAAC
Source organism: Glossina morsitans morsitans (assembly GCA_001077435.1). Lineage (NCBI taxonomy): Eukaryota > Metazoa > Arthropoda > Insecta > Diptera > Glossinidae > Glossina > Glossina morsitans. Next base: position 26,527 of record CCAG010021417.1, on the reverse strand, counting down.
CTTTCATTGATTGACGTAACTGAAGTAAGCGACGGGTGTACATGTTTTCTGTATGCCATTCTCATTCCCTTGAGTTTTGGTCAGTGCCCTAATGGTTCGTTTGAAAGCAAAGTTAATGAATCTCTAGCAAGGATTAAGGATTGGATGCTCAATAATCGTCTTTCGATTAACGAGCTTTTCATTTCAACTGTGCTGTACATAAAGGCGTCGCCCTTAATATCGAAATATCTGATATGTATATTGAATTCGTGGAGTCTATACAGTGTCTTGGAATAACAATCGGTCGCAAACTAAGTTTTACCCTACATACCTACCATTACCATCAAACACTTATACTCGCTCACACTCTTTTAATGGCACGTATTAATTACCGTATTGAAGTGGCCACCAAATATCCTCTATGTTCCTCTATGTCCTCATGGTTCCAAAGTGAAATAGACATTGGCCCATTTTTACCAAGCTACTGCTCTGCTACGTATCACTGAGTCGACCTGAATCAGTGCTGCTCATAAGGAGGCGGGGCTGGGGAATAATTCTTGAGAGAGAAGCTCCCATCACATCGCTTGGGCTTGGGCTGCTTTTGTTGGGGGCGGGGCGGATGTATGGGATTTTCATCGCTAGCAAGACGACAATTATTTGCACGAGATCCCGCAAATCACTTTCTAACTGTTTAATACCTTAATTTGTTTTCATTCCAAGCCACCTTTATAATTTCCATAGCTTCAGAAGGAGGTAGACCTGCAGAATACGCCACAAACGAGAAAAGTTGCCTCCCCAAATTGAAGATTAATTCCTGGGTTACTGTTGCTTTGAGGCGAACGGAGGCATACGCTTTATAGCTTACTAGATATTCACCCCAAGCCAACTTAATCATTTCGATCATCATCACTTCAGTCGCTCTTTTTACGCTTTGATATACGCTGAACGATCCGTTGCAAGCAAACTAACCTCATACCGTAAAAACATCAATGTCAAAGTGATTTAAACCTGGAACTTCGGAAGAAATGAACGCGACGGCCACATTTTATAAAGCAACCAATTTGAATGCAAGGAACTTATTGGTACACCTATTACAAAAACAAAGTTATACCGTTCATAAGCCTTTCCTCGAGCCTCTATACTGTAAGAGAATAAACACCAAAGCCATGAATTGTTTAATAAAAGAAACTTTTAAAGGCTAAGGAAAATTTGTGCTTTGACCTAAACTTATTTCTGAAGAAGTTGTTTTCGCTCAATATCTGCTGGCAAAGATATTACGTGATCTATAAATATTAAGTGTTGCAATAGCGAAACATCGTCTAATCTTAAATAGCCGTGTATAGCCGTAAGCCGGAGAGTTCAGTTTCTTCACCTAATGCTATACACATAAATAATAAAATATGGTCTGCATTACAAGAATCAAACTTCGAAGAGAACGAAATGTTGAAAGAAAGTTAAGTTTTCCGACGCTTTATCTGCCTTGATAGGTTTTATGACGCCTTGTGCATCTAACGATAACTTCAACAGATGAAAGGCTTCCCAATGATATTAGAATTAAATCTGATATTGTTAACTAGCTTTCGAAAGATTTATAAGCACAACAAACAGATGAATCGTGATATTCGAAGTACAAAGAAAACATTGACACGTTGCTGCCTATACGTTTGTAGAGAAGTCTGCGCTAGATCGCAAAAGAGAAGCCTTTTTACGTAACATTATCTTAAAGGACTATAAAGGACCCATATGGCATTCCCCCGAAGAAAACTTTTGAAGTCAGCAACGGTTTTCCCATACAACCACGATTATCTTATTGTAAATGTTTGGAGCAAATCGAAAAGGCTGGATAGGCCAAAACCGGGCTTTGATAAGCAACAAAAGAAAAGTGTTGACGATGCTCAGTGATTTTTGGGAGAATGTAGCAACAAATGGGATAATGGGACTGTCCATGAGATTTGTTACCTCTAAGATCTACAAGCGCGAATTTAGGACTCCGAAAAGGCGCTTCCTGCTCAGACGCCGGCGAAAGTCTAGACCAGGGTATTTTATTCTGGCATAACTATATAACGTATACTACTCCCTTTCTCCATTTACAACTCTGTTTAATCCGGACCGTACCCGCACGTATAGAAGACATCCCTTAAAAGAGTGATCATGAAAGAAAAGAGGTCATTGCATAAAGATGGGATCGTACATATGCGACTATTGAAGGTACATTTAATCAATGCGATTCTGACAACGGGAAGCTCTTATTAAATCTTGCGACAGAAATATAAAAGCATTTGAAACTTGCACATGCTTTTCTCAGTCAAATATTTTATGATAATGTGCCAGCTGGTCATTTAAAACCGCGTGTTAGGTTGTAAACGAATTACTTCTTTACGCATGTCTGCCTGCGTCGACAGCACGACTTCTTACTAATTAAACATGAAGTCGAGAGGAGTAGTTGTTCTTACTCATGCCACTCACCACTTCAGCTATTTATTGTAAATACACTTACGTGAATTCAAATATTAATCTCCAGCAAATTCTAAAGGAATGAAAAGTAATTGACCATCGAAAAGACAACTTGCATCACATTTTTCCATTATTGTATGTTAAAAAGTAATTGTGTTTTATTTTCTTTTAATTTATTCTTGACCGTTATAAGACTAACTCAAATAATGCTTAACTTGTATTTAAGTATAATTGAAGCGAATCTCGGTAAAGCGTTCCCCGTGCAATATTCATAAAAATAGCTTACAGTGCATTAGCATTTATGTTTAACTCAATTGCCTGATTATGAATATTTTCCACGGAGACTAGTATCTACATAACATGAAATTATAAATAAAAGAAGAAATGTTTAAAACACTGCCACAACTTCGCGCTTACATGCATAAGTATATTATAATTCGATGACATTTAAACTGTGCTATTAAACCAGTGGAAAATAAAAGGAAGAATAACAAGCATTTTAACGTCCTATAAACTGTATACACATATATACATACATACATACATACATACGTACGAACATGTAAAATGGATTTGGAGAAAAAGCCAAGTGTTTTTCTCTACTTTACCCTATAAAACTAGTTATTTTTATCTCTATAAATTCAAAAAAAACAAGTACGTCTATGCCATTGTAAGCATATTCATTCGTATACTCTTGCTTCAACACAAAATAAAGGATATTTCTAAAAAGACCTTCTCCAGTCTAGTAGCACCTCCATGTAACACTTTCTTTCAAATCGTAGTCGGTGTTAACAATATATACCGAATAAATAACGTCATCATCATTATATTCACAATTAAGTGAAGAGCAAAAGAAGGGGGAATAAGAGAGCAAAAAAAAAAAAGATATAAAAGTAAGGAAAATTAACATCATACAGCAGCCCAACGATCTAACGTTGGGAAAGAAGTCGTAGTGAAATAGAAAAAACAAATTAAAATTGAAATTGAAGCATGCTTTGCGGCATTACAAAGGACATTGAACGTACCACCTTCATGTAGTTGTAGTTTATTCAGCCAACACGTCAACACATATACAAAGGCATTGCTCTATAACCGCAAGTTATTAAAAATGCTAAAAAAAAAAAAAAAAAAAGAAATAAGAAAAACTAAAAAAAGCAAAACTAAAGTCCATAAAGACACGACGTAAGCTGCGTTAGCAGTGTAAATAATGCTATGCTTGTGCATAAGAAAGCTGTTGCAAGAAAACGAAAGAACACTTACTAACGCATTTATATAGATGCCATTTAAACACATAAGCACACCTACATGTACGCATATACATACTCGCCTAGATATGTAAGAAATGTAACTAACACCAACAATTCATCATTCATTCATTCATTCATTCATTCATTCATTCATTCAACACCATTCAACAATAACACAAGTAAAAGGAATTACTATGAAATTGCTTAGAAATAGAACGAATGGACTGAGTGGAAATTAATTGCGTAGTTGCCATAAGCAACGCATAGATAGAACTATATTTTCGCATACCTACATACAAAACGAGAAAGATTTTCAACATTTTGATGTATGAGTTTTCCGTTTCGCTGTGGCAGCGCTCGTCGTTGTCTTTTGAGTTATTTATGTCAATACTCGCAAGACCATTTAAATTGAAGACAATTAAGAATCTTGATTTATCCGTGAAACACAGCGTCTTCGTCATTTTGTGATTTATTTTGAATACCTACGTGTATATCCTTTAAGTCCTATTATTATAATATTTATGACGGCGCATTTGCTTGAATCTCTGCAGGCAAGATTGTTTCAATTAAAGAGACACAAATTCTATTTGGACAAAGTTAAAAGGTTAATAAAAAAGAGAGGGGACAGCTAATTACCCCTTAGAGCGGTTTCCTGTTTCTTCTTCTGTGACGTTTTCCGAATTTTTTACCAAAAAACGAGAAAGTTATATGTGGATTGATATGGATTTTATTGCACACATAAGTGATTCGGGGAAAGTATGTCATCTGTCACTATTATATTCCCATATATTGAATCGTGTGCGCGAAATACTATGTTTATGTCATTTCTGAATCATTTTAAAATTCAGACGCCGGAAAGCTATATAAGTTAATAGACGACCTAAAAACTGTATCCATATTAGCATAAATGACGATTTGCCAGATCACGTGTTAAGCGTTAAAGCTATAACATAAAACCATAAAATAGTAAAAGAAAACAATTATTGAATTATTACGTTTTGCCAGAACCACAGCCTAGTTTAAGACATCACTTGTCGTGCAAGGGTATATTAAGTTGGCTCAGATGTATGTAAAACTCAAAGGGACTTTAGATAGACTTTTCTTTTATTATACCGACCGATTTACAATCATTTTCTGAATCAATTTAAACATGTCTGTTCGTCTATCCGTCATGTATTACTGTATTCAACCTACAGGCCGCAATTCTTCACATATTTTGATGAAATTTGGTACACTTACGTGTTTTGGACTAAGAGCGAACGCTATTAACAATAGTCCAGATAGGACCACATATTATTTTGAATAGTTGTTACATTAACAACTGTAGGAGATCATTATGGTGTTTTTACTGGAGGAAATTCTGGAAAAAATGTTAGCTAGTAATTGTGATTTTAAGAGGTGGGCAGACAAATAGACATCGGTTCCCGTCACCGCACTAAAATCCAACGTATCTTCGCATGAAAAGCGATACGAAAGGGTAAGGTATAAGTACGCTTATTATCTACAAATAAGAGAGAAAAGTGTAGCATATAAGCTTATAACGGCTGATCGTTGTATCTTAATAATTATGGTATTTAAGTGTTCTATCACTTCCATGATGATATGTATTTCAGAAGGAGAAGAATATCTAGAAGAACTAAGATCTCCTTTTGATAAAAATATTTATGCTAAAATTTCAAGTCGAGTTGATACTCACTGCGCGTCATTAAACTTGTTAGAAAATAAAATAAATTAAATTACGGATTTTTTTAAGGATTTTTTCATTTTGCTTCATTTTTGACTTTTCCTATTGACTAACGAGTATGAGAATTTCAATATACTCGTTTAATATTAAAACTTAAATAAGGCTAAAAAGGGAGAAGAAGAAGTGTCCGCCAATCTCACAAACAATGCCAGAATATTAATAAAACCATTAGCAGAAAGATCAAAGGCCGACTAACAAATGAATACGCGGATACACGATCTGACAAAACCGTGGATAGGTAGGCTGATGGACGACTCTGTTCTAAATAGTAAAATAGAGATTGACATACGGACTCATTAATTGTAAAAGTGACTGCAAGTGAATGCACCCATACATATACACACATTGGGGGAGAGAGATAAGTAGTGGCAGGTTATTGTGCGAATAATCGTTAAGTCCTATGTCTTTACTGACGTAAACTGACGGACAACTCTATAGATGGACTGAGGGATAGGTTGACGTAGAGGGACTGGCCGATGGGCTCCAGGATACAATGACAGGTCGAAAACTGATGGGTTAGGTAGAAAACGTGTACACGTACAATGGACGGACATTTGAAGTGAAAGATTGGCGGGTAGGCAAGCAGATGGACTAAGAGATAGGCTTACGAATGTATGGCGAGAATACTTGAGATTAACGGACGAATTGATAAACAAGCCAACATGAAAGTGCGTATTTGTGGACGACTTGGCTATTAATAAAGACTGACAAATGGATCATCTAACACAGCGAATTGCTTAAAAGGCTTGAAAAAAGAGAAGAAGAAATATTAAATGGATCAGTTACTTGGTGCGAAATATGCATTTAAACATGTGACGGTAAACGAATTAAAATACCCGTGCTCGTTTGAATCGATTCAGAGTCTCTCGGGCCTTACTAGAAAACTACATACCCGTTACGAAGTAGGGAATAAGGATTTTTGACACATAGCAAACGAAATTTACCACCGTCACTTAGTGGGCATTCGTAAGGTTCACTACGATTTAAAACCACAACCCTCTGTTATGAGCGTAACAAAAGACATAATTTATTGTACTTAGGAAGAAATTCATTAGGCTACGGTCGCGACCGCAATTATAAAACTTAGCACTTCAAAATTGCTCGCCAAAATTCAATAAATGCTTTCGACCTTCAACTTTAAAACATGTTTAGTATAATTTAATATAATTAGAAGAGCAAATAAAAGACGATAAGCTTATGTGTATCATAAAGAACAAAGAGAAATAACAAGTTTATAGAAATCGCTCGTAAAACAAAAACTTTAAATATAAATTAAAAAGCCCCTGATAGATATTTGAAAACGATTTAAACCTTTGTCTTCTTATATTTAAAATAAAAATGTTCTAAAACAATATTTTATGGCATTTTGTTTCGCATGACAAGCAATTTCTTACAACATTTCGTTTACATATTTTCAAAAGCCAAATTATTTGGTTATTTTACTGCTAATCAATTTATAGTAGGAAGCGTATTACATACAACGATTGCTTTTGACAGCTTATCCATTGTGTTGTCATGCTCAGGCATATGAACATGTATGACATTTTCTAGACGTTTAAAGGGTGCAACGTAACGTCTGAGTGATATTTTTATTAAATTCTCAAGATTACTTATACGTTTAATTTAGTTTTGCTTTTACTTTTATGTAAAGTTACTTAAGTCATACTTTCTACGCTTCCACGAAGCAACACCACCCGCTACCTTTGTAAAGATTCAAATAAAGGACTTCAGGTCCGGAATGAAGCATTTTCTACTTCATAAAGTTGTTTAACTACTGAATTTTTGAAAGCAAAGTTTAAAAAATAACTTGCCTTGCATAGTATACTTCCATAGTGTCATTGAGCACGAAACCTAAGCTTATAATGTATTTTTCTCTATCTAGAGTAGCAATAAGATTCTCATGACATTTGGAAGATCACAAAAGAACTAGTAACCGTAGTGAATTTCTGGTCGACAAAATTACTGCAAACATCAACATTCAAAAGAAAAATTCGACCCGTACACTCTTTCATCATTTCCACACATTTTAACAAACATATCGAAAACGGATCATTTAATTGATTGCCGGAACACCTTGCATGGAAGAGTACAAAGAACTAATCAGGCCCTCCAGGGATTATTATTATTTGGGTACCATACTTAGGACGATTTCTAAGAGCATTTACTTAGCACCTCGATCTATCTCTGGCACTCAAATGCAGCGCAGTCTTGTACCCGCACTTTTTTTTATATGACAAACCACTTAGTAGATTTCCATATGCGTACGTACAGCAACCATCTTGAAAGACATCACAAGAACATCACGAAGAGCGCAAAAAACAACTCAACACTCCCACATGCTTCATACCGCACTGTACACATTCCAACCTCACTTTTCGTGCAAATTATCCCCGTTTCCTATTTTTTCTTTTACAAATAATATTAGTGTTAGTTCGCCCATATATACAATATATATTTATTTGATATATACATATTACAAATATACATTTGTCTACAAAACAAAAGCTAAGCGCTTATTTTAATGCACAGTCATTACAATTTACAGACAGAAACATATACAAATATACAGGCCAGAAAATTTCGAAAATATTTTAGAAACAATAGGAAGTCGAAATGAAGAATAAGAAAAGGAGAAGGAAAAGGAAGTTTTATCGGTTTTTTTTTTGCGGAATGTGTATACTTTTACTTCTCCTTTTTGGGCATCTTAGGAGCAGTGTCTTTACATATTGTTTGAGCAATGAATTCAATTACCGTACGTGTGGGACGCCCGGCCATTCCGGCTCGTAAGTACTCAAAATGCTTTCCCGTAGTAAACATTACACTGGTCGCATCAATGTGCATCCATTGGCCACAGGGTACAAATTCTCTCAAGAACGCAGCAGCCTTACACGGTTTTCCACCACGTCCTATACCGTAATTTTGTACATCGGCAGACATGCCACTTGTCACCTGTTTCGTGTAATAGTCCCACAGCGGCATTCTCCAAACTCTATCGCCGGTATGCATGCTAGCATGCTTAATTTGCTGCCACAGAATCTCCGAATTAGTAAAAACACCGCAAGCAGCCTCATCCAATGTTTTCCGCATGTCCCATGACGGAGTACCGACATCGACAATGCATTTTGGGCAGAAATTTTGTGCGTATGAAAGAGCATCAGCCAATACCAAAACGTCTTCGTAATCAGTACCTTGAATTTTTATGTGTTTGCCGTTCATACATTTCACAGTGTCTCCAGAGCGAAATGAATTGCAACCCATAACATTCTCGCAGAGTGGAATAAGGCCTCTAATATTGACAGGTAAGCGCAAAGCAGCTACAGCTCTACATGTTGCGACAACAACAGCGGCTCCCGTCATATCAGCACGCATAACGTATAGCTTTTCCATGGGATTCAAGCAAAGACCACCACAATCATATGTTATACCCTGACCTATTAAAACGATTGGCCTTTCTTCAGCTGAGGTGCCATAGTAGCTGAGCTCCAAGAAAATTGGCGGTTCGCATGAAGCTTTTCCCACCGACAAAAAGGCATTCATCAACTGACTTTCTGCCCAACCTTCTACTTTAACTTCTACATTTACGCCAGACTTACATAAAACCTCAACGACATTCTGAGCGAAGGCAGTAGGCGTCAAAATGTTTGCAGGCATTTCTTGCAGCTGACGTGTTAGATTTTGAGCGGCTGCTTTCTGAACTCCAATGCGCCACCCTTCCATATCGCATAGATCATCTTTTGTGGTATACAAATCAATTGCTGGCATCGCGATACGGTTCTTTTTGTCACGCAACTCTTGATAGCACCAAACACCCAGAGCAGCGCCCTCGCCCGCCGATTCGGCGTGCCCACAATTGTCCACCTCAATGCGAGTTGTATCCAAAAGTGCCAAGTCCATACATGCCTTAGCTACGGATCGTCTGATCGTTTCCTTCTGTTCATCAAGAACTTCGTAAGGGTTATAACCCAAGCATTCTTTACCCAAACCAACTATAGCAACAGCTGAATAATATGGTATTTTCTCAGTTTCTTGGGCGAAAAACAGTCGAGATTCGCCCGCTTTAGGCATTGGTCCCGACATACGTAGTATTTCTATCATGCGTCCGCCCGTTCGTTGAACATTATACTTCCACCCTGCTGCTGTTAGAATGCCGGTATCGGTTTTATCGTTCTCATCGGCGTACACACCAAATATTACACCCCGAGATGGGGGATCTGCACAAACCTCCGTGTGCTGCAGTTGCAGCATTTGATTAATGGCTTGTGATGCATAATTCCGCATCTGACTAACAAGTTTTGCCGCGTGTCCGAAAGCATTTAAACGTAACATTCCCGCCGTGTCACGCTGACAATTTCTAAATAGCGCAAATTTTTTCAACATTTACGATTTTAGTACAGACAATATACAAATAAGTTAAAGAAAATATACAAATAAATTAAAGAAAAAGAGGGCTTCACAGTAGAATGATTTCTAGAGAATGAAATTTTTTGTTTGAAATTTTAAAATTAGACAAAGTTCTAAGCATAAGCAATTCGATCGAAATATCTGAAATCATAACAAGTGAAAATTGAACAGAAACTGGACAGGTGCATATGCAAAAAACGTTCGTAATTGTAAATGAAATGTGAAGCAGCGCACAAGGATGCATATAAACGAAAAATGGAAACAGCATGAGAAAATTCAAATACGTTCAATGCACATAAAAAAAAATTACTATGCACACACCCACACACCGCCCACACCCACACACACACACACACACACACGTTCACAGACATGGGGGAAATGTATGAAAGTTAGAATTCATGAAAAAAAGCAACACAAACACGTAGAGGGTATTTTAAGGAGTCGGAAATATAATTCTATATAATTCTTTGCAATAATCCAATTGGATTTATTTTGAAAATTCTATGCACACTTCCCTTCCTTCTTAGCCTTAGCATGACGTTTGTCCAAAATATCACAGTTGTAATGCTTTTATATACTTTCAAAAATCCATGTTGAATTGGGAGAAAGAATAATCATCCGGCAGATGAGAACAAGGACTAAGTTATTTTTTTCACCTCCATGATAAGCCGCAATATTATAAAATTACAAAAGCTGGGATAGTTTAAGCGGATAAGACGTCTCACTTGTCCTATGATTAGATTCATCGGATATTCATGTAGAAATTCGTACTCTGTGAACAAAGAAGCGCAAGAAAAATGACAAGAGCAGAACAAGTAAGTTTTGGAAAAAAGCCATGGCAAGCTTACCAAAGAGTATTGCAGTGGCAATGGCAAAACAAAAGTTGTTGAAAGTTTTGCCTCACACGATAGCCGATGCCAATCAATAAATTCACGCCCCAATATTAAGTTGATGCCTTCACAAGCATTACGTTCGCTTCAATGTGCTCGTGCTTCTCTGGCCATATTGGCACAAACGGAATTTTGTCAAATTGAAATGATTTATAAATCACAAAAGAAAAAAAGGCCTTGAAAGAGAGCTGCAAAGAATGAAAGGAAATAGTTGTAAAAATTAAGGAAAATACATATTAAAACAAAAAAAAAAAACACTATCGTGGACCACAGCCCCCCATTAAATGCCCTGCACCACCTCGCATGTGTCCACGTAATGACTTTTTAAGAGGAGACGTCCTATGAGAAATGGTCGAAAAAGTGGGCCGATGCAAACCATTTTGAATAGCGTTAGACCTTGGGCCAAAACATGGCGGCCTACCAAATTTCATCAAAATATCACAAAAATTGCGACAAATAGCAAGAAGGACAGACGGATAGACAAACCTAAATATATATTTATAAAATGATGATCCATGTCAAGCCCTTCTGGGCACTGTATGCATCCGCACAAACTTAATACACCCTTCTACCACAAGCGATGTAAGGCACAATTGTTGTGAAATTGGATTATTGATGCGATGATTTAAACTTTTCCTACTATAAGCTATCAAATTGCTTACACAATATTTTTAAATTTGTTCATTCACACATAACATGCAATCTATACAGTTACTCTCTCGTCTGTATATTTGGCAAAAAGCGAACAATGAGAAATTGAATGTCGGCATCAAAATCAATTACACAGCAAACAGAAGCATGACCACACACTATGGACCCCTATGTACTCATGTGCGCATACATCAGAACACTTGAGTTTATTGAATATATTTTTTTTTGTGTCTGTTCAATATTTCAATTGTCGTATGAGACATTCGTATACATGGCGAAAAAAATAAATAAATAAATAAATAAATAAATAAAGGTAATCCAGTCAAGCCGAGTTAACTCTGAAAGCGAATGTTTAAGTTAGAATTATCTCATCGAAAAGTGCTTTAACAAGTAACCCTAACCATTAGTTAAGATTACGCGATGCTCAAAAAAAAAAAAAAAAAAAAACAAATTCTCATCTTAATAAACCGTCTTCAGAATGACTAAAGTTCTATATATTCAAACCAATTTAATGCCAACACATGCACTCATACTTGACTTTTCGTAAATCCATTAAATGTCCCAGCTTAAGCGACTTACATGTTAAAGGCTAACGGAAAAAATAAATAAAAGGAAATCTCTGAATATTGAACAAATTTAGTTGGACCAGCAAAGAAAGACAGAAAGCAAACGAAGGCAAGCATAAAACAAACATTTATGCAAAATCTATGGAAAGAATACTATTAACAAAGAAAACTATCAATAAACAGAAAGAAATAAAAAATTTCATAGAATGGATCTGCAATTTGTTATATCTTTTATATCTTTTTACACACAGAAGTCTTTAAGGGAAAGAATAATTATTTCACCAACACCAACGTATAGTACGCACACGGAATTTTCTAAAAGCTCTGCAAGAAATATTTAAAAAATTCTCTCTACATTTATATATCTATTTAAATCCTTTTAAATTCTTTAAAAAAAGACAAATTTTTGCTTTATCCTCAATCGAATTCATCCTCATTCAGCCTCAGTTGAATTTATTCATTGGGTTTTCAAACAAAAAGAATTATTTGAATTTTAATTCGTTTATGTCATTCGATGATTTTATAATTGTTTTAATTTTTTGAAAATAACATTTTTCTATGTCAAGTAGCACAAAAAAACAAAAAAAAAAAAAACCGATGAGATATATTTGGGTAGCACCGAATTTTTGATACTTGCAGATATATAACGTAATAAATCGATTGCAAAATGAAGCGAACATCGATGTCGTCGTTATTTCAAATCAGATATTGACAGAGCTTGGCAGCCGTTTACGGTTGGTTATATAAACTCGAAATCTTATTAATAATGCGGAGGATATTCCACAGTTGAATTTTACAATTAATCATACCCTCCATCACTCATGATATAGGATACATTAGGGCGATGGTGATGTACACAAAACCCTGAAGGACTTGAAACTAAACTGTTGTTATACCTATTGATTAAGTATGATTTTCTAAACCGATCCAAGTTTGTCTGACCGTCTGTCCGGTGACGTATTTTGTGTTCATGACTCAGATCGGACCGGCTTTTCGGTCACTTTCCATATAATGTCTTATTTTGAAAAGTCGTTAAACGTATAGCTTACGTGTCAAGCGAAGTGATGTAGGCCCCTTAATGACGCGTCGCCGCCCGACCATAATAGTTCTACTTCTTTTATTTAAATATAATTTATACGAGTATACGAGCATAATTTTTTTTCTTGCGTTTTATATGTTTTTATTGTTAATCCCCGAACGATAACTTAAGGTTAGTATCTAAAAAATAAATGCTAGCAACATTTTTTTTATGATAAATCATCCCACGATGTGATTCTCAGCCACTTATAGAAATCCTCGGACTAAAGAAAATGTTTTTATCTTTGTTCTTATTTATAGCTGAAATTCGTTTGCTTACCCAAGCAAGCTGTACATAAACATAAATTATTACACACAGGTCATATATATTTTGATTTCGAATTGAGCCGATAGTCTTGCTTGCTAGTGCTCATCCTTTATTCTTTGGTAGATTGAATAAACTATAATAATAATAATGATAATAATAATATTACCTAAAAAAAACCTCTAAAAGACATGAAAGTATATATTTATTGAACCAAGCTCTGCACGAACTTTCTGCAAGAACTTTCAGTTCTTGGCCTGAAAAGAAATAATCACATGTGATACTGTGATGTTACCCTTCTGACATGGTATATACACCAATAGCGCATCTCTGTTCGAATTTTTGTCCTCGATTGAACCTTTCCACTTCAAGATGCTCGATTTCTTTCTGACGATGAGACCGTGAGGCACATCGTGGTATTATAATATACATTTTATGAAAAGATTTAATTTTGATGTCATAGCTACCTGAAAATTTACAAATACTTTTGGCATAGTGTTAATTGTTAATTTAAGGTAATGTAATATGAAATACTGAAAAAAATATAAGATCAAAGTTAACAAGTGAGTAATAGTCAGTGGTTGGTAGGACAATTATGTTAATCAGAACATTTAGATTTTGAAATCGGTCTACGTTTACCAACTCATTTTTAGATTGACATCTATGATCTTGCAGAGATGCATTCTCTATGTGCTTAGACTGCAAGCCGGAAACTTTCGAGTGGCTTGTAACTACTAGTTTGTACATCGTTTTTATGTCTACCTGCTCTATGAGAGTCCAATACAATTTTCTTCTTCTTCGAGAATCGATGCATGACACATTTGTTAATAAAAAGGCGTGGACTGAGCTGCGTGCCCAGCATGCAAAACACCATAACACTAAATTGTATTCATTCCTGTATCGAAAGGTGAGCTGATATTGGCGGCTATTTGTGTTGAATTTTTGATGTAGATCGTTAGCTGTTGACGACATAATTTTGCCCTCAGAAAACGATAATATATCAGCGAAGTATACTTGAGATATGAGAACTTGTTGAATGACAAAACTAGAATACCGATATCCTTCAGCTGAGAATTAGGTAGCTCTTGATAGTTTTTAAAATGAATTAAGTGAATAATTCTGTTTTTTTTTTTGTTTGTGTAGGCTTATAAAAGTGATTATTCTGCAAAATTAACTCTAATAAATGAATACGAACTTCTTATGTCATAGCACATATGTAGAAATTCTAATTGTTTTTATAAACCACAAGTTAACTATAAACAGTTTATGGATATGGTTAGCAAAGAAAATATGTAAACGTTAGCCACTGGAAAAATAATTGTAAGAAAAACTATTCACTATTCATAAAACTGGTAAGCATTGAAAGGGCAAATTTATGCTGATCGTGCTTCTTAATGGTTTCTCAAAATATTATGCATAACATACATTTAGGATGTAAGGGAAGCGCATTAAAAAAATGTCGTAAACAACATCAACAAGAGATGTCTGGATGAACCTTATCCACATAAATGCTCAAAATTGATGATTTCGTAATAAATCTTTATGTGTATCTAGCGTCCAAGTGTTAGCACTTTAGAGTGATGCTTAACTTATTCAAAAAATATCTATAAAATCTTCATGGAAGAGAAAATTTTTTTAATTCATTTGTCATCATTAACGAATGAATTATGCGATACATAAGTACTGTGGCTTTAATGTTAGTTTTGTTCCCCAACGAGAACCTGCTTGCTTATAAATCTCTTAATATTTCAAGCATGTACAAAATTATGTAAATAAGTACATGCAACCATACGTGCCCGAGCTTGAATATAAATAACTTACTTGGCAACTACAAGCGCTTATATGGAAATTTATGAAAGCAAAATGAAAGCGTGGTTGGAGGTTTAAAAGTTAAACACACAAAAAAAAAACGTACATACTCTACACATATGCTTAAAGCATTACGTTGTGATTATATACATGTTTCCGTTCACTTGCCTTTAAATCAAATTAGTTACAGAATTTTATTAAACATAAATGTTCAAATTCTCTCTTCATGTTATTAATTGACGTTCACTGCTATTAGTGTTATTTCTGCAAATTCGAAAATGCAAAAGAAATCTGTCAAATAAGTACCGGGAAAGTTCAATATGTGAATTATCTCTTGTCGTTTGTAACGAATTATAGTCAATCGTTAGTTAAAGGTGTAATATTGCAGTTGTATCCGCATTTTTTTTAAGTAATTAAACCAAAATGCTATTAAGTTTTATATAACTAATACTATTATTATAATTATTTTGGCCATGGAAATAAACTCTAAGACTAAAGTCTTAAAGCACTAGCATCTAAGAGACTATCAGCTTTAATGAGAACGCTACCGCATTTTGGAATTGAACCCACGACCATTGAGTTGCTATTCGAGACTTCTTGTTTACTCGTCGACTAAGGCGGATAATGACATAATAAATGATATATAAATAAATACACATAAACATTTATTCATTTGATAAAAATTCATATTATTGAAATTGGTTTTCCGGATTACCGTTTCTGCCTCTCCCAAATCGCAGTCGTTTGACAATAATGACAAATAATACTAGGCCATTACGCAACGACAATAAAAATTTGTGATCAAGGATATTTGTTGCATTGTCAACGCGCTGAACAATTTGCGTCAACATTAAGGCCAACTTAACGTTTCCACTTTGGCAAGCGCAAATATCGCTGTACGCTACAATGCATTTTCGGGTTATCACACTGTGTAAATGCTTCAAGCGGCAAAAAGCTGCTCCTTGTGACCTTTTGGAGTCTGTGATTTCATGCCAAACGTAAACGTAGCCTAAGGTAAGGTAATGCCGTTTGTAAAACAAAAGAGAATGAAAAATATTTTTACAGATTATTTGCGGCCAAATCCCTATCTTCCGGCAGAGACTTTCTAACCAATTTGACATTTGTCAAGGGAATTGCAAGTGAATAAGAAGAATTCGCATCACTTTCTAAATAAACATATTTACAACATCGTTAACACTTGAAACTTCCATCTCCAAAATATTAAGAAATTTGATGTTTTTTTTCGCACGTACCGCCTGTAAAATAAAATTTGATGTGAATATTGTCATTGAAATATGCCAAAGCACTTGGTGAACGTCGAATTTAGAGTTCTTCAATTCATCAAAGGAAGCGATGAAAAGAAAACAAATTATATTTGCTACATACATATGTGCAACTTGGCTTTTTCTCGTACATACAAATTTATAGGCAGACCATAGCCCATGTTCGCTTGAAAACACGGAGTTGTATGTGCGTTTGCCTTGCAAACATTTGAGAGAATGCAACGTCATATCAAGAAACTATCAGCTGAAGAAGAATCCGTGCGCATACATCTGATGAGAGTGAAGGAGAAAGCAAACAAATAACTGCTCCTTAACAGCGGTTCTGCTGTTATTGATAACAGATGCACAACAATAAAAAGATAACAAAAAGTCCCTAAGATTCTCCTAATAGCAATTTTGCACAAAATGTAGGGACATGTACGTATCACTTTGTCTCTACTTTTGTGTATAGTTCTATGTAGTTATCTTCATTTTTTCAAAAATGAATTTGTCCCACAATACTAATGGCTTATGTAATACCAGTGTTGTTATCGCACTCCATATAGAATTTGATATCAATTCTCTATCAATGGCTGTATAGCTCATGCAAAGTCATTGCTTTACGTATAAAAGCAATTCTGCAGACCGCAAATAAGGAACATGCGTGTGTTCACATGATTTACAAAAGTGAAGACAAGTTAAATTTCCAACTCCGTATGAATTCTACATCGTTTTTATCGAATTCTTTATCATAATTCTATATAGAAGGCGCCGCCACGACACTACTTATATATTACGCCTTCTAATATATTATCAAGAACTTTATGCTTTGAAATGGGTTCTGCTTGGACCAATATTCCAATGCCTGTTATCAGCCACGCTGGCGAAACATCCTTACAGAAAACCAGGAATTTTATTTTCTAGCCGTAATCCATTCAAATACGCATCCGCACATGTTCAAAATGGGATTGAAGAAGAAGCGGTCGATTCGCTACAAGTAAACAGCACAGGGGTATTTAGTCGTGAGTTAAAATTTCCACTGGAAAGTTCCATAAACATTTGAATTTTTGTATCGGACGCCTCTCGTTATACAAGGGTATATCAAGTTAGAGAGGATGTATGCAATACCCAAAAGGAGCAGAGAGAGATCCACCTTTTCTTAAGGTTACCTACCCGTCTGCTTGATTTGTTTAAGAACGGAAGCTATTGAAAATTGTTCGGATCGATCGCTTCCCATACAACGCCTTATATTGAAAAGTCTATATGTGAATAACTGTGAGATGGTGGTCCGTGCCCCGCTATATTGTGTTTACTTGTTCTTCAAGTTATACAATTTTCACCTAAAGAGAATTGAATACAAATCATAGACACATGCGATTCATGCAATACCTCATACCAAGCTTAGATGGCACGTCTTTAATATGACCAATCGCTCAGAGGATGTCTCCCGTGCGTGTAACACGATGATACAATCAGAAGGAAGTTAGGGCAGAGGAAGGGATATGGACGGGGTGGGTGCAGACCAATGCCTATGTGCCCAAATGGTAAGCGGTATGTCTTTACCGACTGAGCGCTCAGAGTAAAAGATGCAAAAAATAGAACCAATTCTTTATGGGGGAATTTGCCGTTTACGCGAATTGAATGAACAAGCTTTGGCGCTTGTTGGACGAATTATGTGTGTCGTTAAAAACAAACAACTTTTATTAAATAAACAAAACTGTCTATAAATCATTTAAGAACAAATTTCCCGCTCTTTTTTGTTCATTTCCAATAACATATTTTCGCTTCTAGCCACATATATCTTTTGCGATACTGTTAGATATATGGAAAAAGAAAAAATCTTCTTCTATATTTTTCCTCTTTACATTAATCTAATTTTGCTTGTAGGCAGCTGCCCAACGTATTGCGGTTAGATTTTCTCTTGTTTTTTTTTTTTTTTTTTTTTGTGCCACAATTGTTTATTTGTGTATTTCAATTATTCACAACTTCTGCATTGATTACGAGAAAAAAACAATGGCATTTTATTGCTACGAAATCATGTTTATCTAAATTGTTGTTGGTTTTATGTTTTAATTAAAGTGATTTTGGTTGAGGTAAAATCAGTTTTTGCTGTACGAAAACGTTCAAAGGAATCATTTGCACGTAGGAGAAATTACATTTACTTTGGGATTTGGTAACCGATCGCTTAAATAGATGCAAAGGTTTTTGCATTTCTGCGCTAAAAAATGTAGAGATGTTAAGTTTATACTTCTATATGTAACAACCCACAGTCTACAGAATATTTACTTACGTGACCAGCACAAGGTGCTTTTCCGATTCAACCATGTTTCGGTGTATGTCCGTACGTCCATTGCTCCCCTCTGTGTCCGTTTCGTGCGCTTCTCTAGCGTCTGTTAAGTAATGCTAATGGTTACAAAACTAGTAATGCCAGCGGATTCGTATATGCTCTCCTTTGGCCACAAACCAAATGAGCGTATTTCGCCCACAAGAAATAACAAAAAATTTACCACAACCTACGGGAAACTTAGACCTGCAATTTGATCAAGTACTTATCGTAGTCACCAAAAAGTAAAACGGGTCGTTATTGGCTTATGAAAAGACAGCGCTAAGCAAATGACCCCAACTTGTCTGATCATTTAGACGATGTTGACCTAAGACTTCAATCTTCAATGAATGGTCAGCAAATTATGGACGAATTATGCCCGTTTTCAAAGTTGATATGCATTTAAATGAAGGAATCAAAGCCATATACTTGTCACCGTATCCTGAGCAATGTGACAGTGACGTCACAAGTCACAACATTTTTATTTGCTTGTGTTTTACTTTTATGATAAAGTTGACATTGGAGACTCTTATCATGGCTATTGTTTCGGACGAGCAAATTTGATGTAAGGTCACAAAGACTGTGATCAAAGCAAACACGGTTTTGTCTTATGATTAATGATCGGTCACAATGGCATCGGTTATCAATTTGCGCAATTGAGCTGAATACCACTGCGCTCTGCAATGATGCGTACACTGGTAGGGATTTTCGAACTTATAAACGGATGCACTGTCTTAAATTTGTGTGTGTGTATTCGCATTGCGTTCATCCGAAACCAATACAATTCCAATTAGTTTTGTTGATTGTGCAAAGCATTCAAGGGTCAGATGAATGTGGTGCGTTATGGTTCGCTCGAATCAAATGAAACCATCACTGAGGAATGCTAACAACAACCCATGATGCAATTGGGATGAAAACGGAAGCAGCTGACATTACTCCTTTCAATTAACGCGGGCTTGAAGACATCACATATTGTTTGCTCAAACGGAGCTTCGATTCTTGTAACGACACCGAGTTCTTTCAGGGAAAACCTCTCGTACGCCGTAAGTTAAATCATTCAATGTAGAATTTCCATGAGTTACAAGCGGCTGAGTGAAATGAGTATATAAATGTTTTGATCTTCTGAGGGCGCTACACCTTTTAATCCAGTTAATGCGTGTTCAATTGTAGTATGCAAGAGACTACACTTTCTTAAATTCCTCTTTTACGGAGAACTTTAAGTTTTTTCGGCTCTTAGCGGCCCTCAAGAGTTACCCAGATGCTGCACTTAAGCCAACTGTACTTGAAATTTTCTCAAAATTAAAATGCGCATTGCTTCAGGTTTATGTGACAAAATTAATACTTAAGCATGTTTAAGTCATTTTGTGTGTATGTATATATTTATATGTATATATGTAATAATGAGATAATACGAATATATGTAATCATATGTAGAAGGAATAATTCTGTTTCTAGTGTTTCAGCGCCTAAAACTTCATGTTAAATATGTTAATAAGAAAGCACGTATGTGCTTGTGAAACTATATATCTTAACTTTTCTTGTAACTTATTGACTTTACAAAAGCTTGACAATAATATTTCATATGGCATTTAAACACTTTACTTTTCATCTGTCAGCTCTAAGGTGTTCTACTTATTTATTTGCGCAGAAAAAAGCCCCTTCGCACACACGCAAAGATTGAAATCTAACCTAGAAAAATGATTAACGGTAATTGGTTTCCTAATTAATAGAGTCTTGAATTTATGATTTTGTGATATCTTTGTTCCATTTCCTTTACAACAATCTTCCACAATTTGCTTTAAGTGCATATTAACATGCCAAGTGTATAAGAGTGCACGTTAAAGAAGTACAGGGTGTATCGAAATTCATGCAAGATTGACTTTAATAATGATTTAAATTCATTAGGTATGGAGTGATTAATAGAAAAATGTTGGATGATTGAGTCAAGTTCTTGAAGTGACTCGTGTGAATGTGACCGAGAGTGCAGAAAAGTCAATTCCATACTTTGGTCAGGAATTGGACACTTTGAGACGCATATTCCCACAAAAGATTTATATCTTCATGCTCACAAATTTCAACTGAGTCGAAAAGCGGAGTCAACTACTGCCCACACAAAGTATATCGGATATCGGTTAGAGTTCGTTGAACAGGTTATGGAACAGCAATAAGTGGAAGCTGACTTTTCGCATAAAATCATCATCAGGCTTATGAGGTTTACCTTCATCTTGTTGCCTTGGAAGCCGTTTATTATATATGCCCTATATTCAGTTCAGAATAGTTTATGAATCCATATAATTTGCGCAAGTTGTGATAATAAGCACGTTTTTACTATCAAAATGAATTCTTGCTTGAATTTTGTGAGACCCTTTAAATATGAAAAAGCTTTGCCTTAACATCCGATTGTCGGCGACAGGTTTAGTGAATTGCGAAAAAAGCAAAAGCAAGCAAACAGACTTTTGGGCATCAGTCGCGAAGAAAACGAAGTATTATTGTGTTCTCACATTTCTTTATAAATTTCTCATAAGTCATAGAAAGCCGATATGTTAATCTGAAAAGCGTTAAGTTTTCAACACATCAAAATTCGTTTTATTCATTTAATTTACTTATTGACATATCGGGCTTACCTTTTAGATAAGTAGTGTGACGTGTTCGTATTGAAAATCTTCCACAAGTCGATTATTGGCAAATTGTTAACTAAATCAATATTTGCTATCTATATAAAATATTCCTACAATGTGTATACGCCTTAGCGGATTAGAGCCTTACTGGTCATAGTATTTCAAATAAGGTCGTAAAAATAGATTGACCCCTTTATGACAAGATTCGTCCTTATACCCTTGTCCTTGTGTCAATATTCCAAATTCCATCAACGAGCAGACAAATGTCCTCAAATTGATTAAGAAGATGTTTCCGATTTGAGTCGGAAATGAAAGCTGGCTCTACCTCAAGTTCTTTTGTATGTTACCTACATTCGCACAATCTTAACATGTCCTCATCACTCATTATAGCGTATAACTACTTATGCTGAGCACTTATAAATAAGTTTTCGAATGTCTGTTTTAATTAATTTTAGCATAAGTATGTCATCCAGATGATAAATTCGAAGCTTAATGTATTTAATTTAATTATTCACCCCGAAGTTTCAATCACACTTTCATTCTACTCTTTATAAACTTTTTTTCTTTTTTTTTTTGTTGAGAAAATACCAGCGAAACCGCATAAAAAGAAATGCTCTAGAGAACGCCATTCGCTCCGCATTGCCATGCAACTATCGGTGGATTTAATGAAACCATTTTATTTGTCAGTTAACCAACAGTCAATTATCGTTCAATTTGCAATTATTTGCTATTTCTTCGCCTATCATTATTTACTACTTTACAAGCAGAGTTGGTTGTTGATTTTCAGGTTTTCCTCATTCTCTAGTGCGGAAAGATGACTGCATACTTAGATGACCTACATTGTGATAATGTAAGAGTAGATATGGATATATAGTAATGTTTACTTCATCTCCCCTCCATCAGCTTTTTAATGAACTTCTCCTTATGTGACGATACAAAATTATATCTCTGTCGTCTACGACATCCCAAATATATAACCCATCCCTAAAGACAATAAGTGTACACCTGACACAAAAGAAGGAGACTTATTGAATGGTGTGACGAAAATCGCGCATTTGATAAAATGGGTCTGCCTGAAAGCCAACCCATTTCTTAAGAAACAAAACTGTTGAAATTGTAAAATCAGTTAGAGATTCAAGATACTTTACCTGCGGACGACATAAAGCGAAGTAGACAATTGGCTGTTGACTAACTGGCGATTGGCGACGCAATTGAGACGAGAAAGTTGAGTCGTAATATTCGAACGGACAAGACCAGGAGATGAATTGAAAATAATCCAAGCGTAAATAGATCTCCTCAGAATTGTAAATAAAAGGTACGTTACCCCAAAGACACATACCTCAGCGGAATGAACGTAATTCCAAAAACAGTTGAATAGCAACATAAAATCACAAACGGCGTTTCATATTACAACGCATTTAGTAAATTCGTGTGCGGTTAACAAATCAAAGTAGTGTGCGAAATATTAAAACCAAAGATAAATTAGTCAAGGTATGTGAAAGGACATAACTCATGGCTTTGGAAGTGAAGGACAAGAATACAAGATTTAGTACGCAACAAAGCCGTAATGTATAATGACAGGCCACGACATCTATGTGTCACCAATGGACAATACGAATCCTTCACTGATGTTGGGCGAGATTAATTCCATAAAACCAAAAGTAGAGAAAAATGATAAAGTGATTTGTTTGCATTTTTATATATCGCGTGTTTTGAAGCGTTAGAAAACGATTTTTATATTCATCTTACTTTTAATCGAATTGTTAATAAATGTTTTAACTAAACCTTCATTGCATTAGAGTGTTGATGGGTTTCTGAAATAAATTATTTACTATTTAACGGCTACAAAAAATTTTACTGTTTAATGCTTATTATTGAAGAGATCTGTTTTAAAGTCAATCGGTTCGAAGTCAATCAAGTTTTGGTATTATAATCTTAAAAAATTCTTCAAGTGGATTTATCCGATTTGGCAAGAGAAGCGTTGATATATGTTTAAAAATCGATATATCGGCGTTAATGCGTAACAAACAGGAACGCATTCATCTCTGTCGAGGTTGATGTCACTTTCCTTGTAGCAAGTATATCATATTCTATTAGTTTCAGATTGATGACGTAATAGTTACCATAACCATGACGTAAAAGTTACCATAAGCAACTAATTCTGTACACGCAAGATGAAGACCCACTAGAAACTTTCGTCTTTCTGTTTATAACGATTGCAGGTGACATGGCGAATGTGCACCTAAGCCTGCAAGTGCTTGCCCACGGACTTGCAACAGAAATCTTTAGCTTAGTGTTTTTTTTTTTATTGTTTTTCAAGGTCATCGTTCTTTGCTTTGTGACACACTTAAGGACATAAATTTATATTAACCAATATATCAAGTACGAAGCTTTTGCCCGTTGCTTTACTTTTTACTTCCGTAAGGATTTCTATACATATCTCACTAAAGTAGTGCGTCCTATCTTGAATTTTGAAGATGCAAAGAAAAAATCTTGCCGGAACTTGTTGTCCTTTTCTTACGTATCTTTTTCGGGAAACTTCCGTAGCAATGCGACTACTCTCGTTGCAGCCAGGAATTGACAGTCAAAGTGTTCGAACAATCGCTCCTGTGAGAGACCCAAAAAACGATCGATAGCGGAAGTCCAATTCTTGTCCAAAAGAACAAAACACAGTCTATCTACCATTTTCCTTTGTTTTTCCTACGACGAACGGTAGGAAAATAATAGTGGACGTATTATCAGGAGAAATTCCAACAAAATACAAGGTCAAGACCTCAAGTTAGAAGCAATAAAGCCTAGAAGCAAGATCAAGCTTAATAGATTTTTTGTAGCGTAGTGTAGATTAAAGGTTTTTTCCCGCTGGTCTAATTTCCTCTTATAGTTTATGTTTCGTGTACAATATTCAAAGCGGAGTACAAAGCGGCCTCGCAAAAACTCTTTGGTTAAATTGGCAGTCATTTCCGTTGTTGCCGAACCAAGAGTTCAACACAACTGTGGAAAGTGCAAAGTCAACACTTCTCATCCACTAGCTTTGATACCTCGACCAGGAAAGCGCTAAAAAAAATCCCGCTCTATAAGTAACTTGACGTTTACAGATTACTTCTTGTACAGACCGCCTGCCAATTGTCGGACTTCGACTAACTGATTGTAGTTGTGATTCAGTTTAAGACTCATGCTTACACACCACAAGAAACTTTTTAAAACACTTCCCAAATGAGTAAACTTTCTTTGTATATCTAGATATTGATTGTTTTGTTCATCATTTCTCCATTTCTCCAGCTAAATGTTTTTAATCTCCTATTGCTGACATCTTTATTGTTACTATTGTTATCTAGACAATGTCATAACTATAATAATAAAATTGTTTTGTCACAATAGATTGAGTAGAAGGTGTTAAGGATGTATGTATACTTTAATGAAAGTAATGCATTATATATGTATCGACTCTTAAAAACAACTTTTCATTACAAAACTAAAAAATTGAATTTAATCTATGCAAGCTACGTGTATGTATGGATGTATGTTTCAAATATTAAAAGATAAATAAGCGTTAGAGTCAGTATTATTTCAGGAAAAGTCGCACTCTATCATCGATGACAGCAAAATCAACAAAGTAATTGAGATCTAAAACCTTTTCAGACTACGAAAATGGAAATTTTTAATGCATATGTCATGACTTTAATCACAAAATATTTTATGATTTTCTTCTTTTATATAAATATTTGTTTTTTCTTACCTATCTGCAATTATATATATAAATATATGCATTAATGCAATTTGTGTAAATTGATGGTATGTGAAGCTCTCTGTGAACATCTGAGCTATGTATTAAAAATTCTTGGGAAATTTACATTCGAATAATTTGGAAGACGCACTGAAATATTTTCACTGCATTCTGATGCAAAACATTCTCATTTACAATTTTCTATTCATGCAATTCTTTGTTTGCATAAATTTTATGTACATATGTCAGCGAAATATTAATGAGAAGAACTTGCGTAAAATCATTAGCAAATAACAGCTAAGATGGATTTGGATTTCTGCACAGATCAGAATTGCTGCTTATTTTTCAGAACAAAGTTAAATTCGGAAGAATGATTTATGAATTATAATTCACTAACGTGGTTAGCTATGCATTAGCTATGCCTATCTTTTTGGGCAATTCGTGAACACCAAGGCAGTAAAAATTTACTCGTTTTGCCGCGAAAGCCCCATTTTTAAATATCTTCGTACAAAAGAAATTTGCTGGCCGACCAATGCTTGATTTATTGATCCAAGAAAATGATGATAAGTGCCAAGTCAAGTCTGGGAAGTAAGCTGCATAGACTAGCCCTCTCCATTTCCGGCATTTCAAACCGTCGCTAATCGATTTTTCTGTATAGGATGATGAACCCTACTTTTTTTGATATTCTAATCGTTTTTTGATCACCAAACTCTTCAAACCGATCAATTGTTGTTAAAAACGTTTCGCATTTACCGCCACAGCTTACTGGTACCACGATCTATACCCCATCGTCTTCCTGCCAAAATTCTATTCGGTCTATACCTTCACTGAATAATAAATTTTGTATTCATTATTAGTGCACATTGCATTTACTTGTAATGAACTATATGCAATCTAATGAGTCAAGGTATTCCGGGGTTAGAATAGAATTCATTGTCTTTTAAATCGCTTAAGATACTTCTGCAGTTGAGTTTATCTGGCAAATGAAACCTCAGTCTATTCGTGATATTTTGCATTTCGAGCTCTCGAAATAAATCCACCTTCCAATAGCTATGTAAAGCAAAAACTTCTTTCCTCCGAATCGTTCGAGCAGAAGAAGGGGCCCTGCCCGCGAACGCTCTTTGCTTCTCATAAATTTCGGCATATTGTTGAATACCACAAAATAATATCATGCAAATTCTTTCTCAATTTATCACTTACGCGCATTTGACACTTGTTGAGGATGGAAAAAATACCATACATGTCAAATCTATATGCTACACGTAGCATTGGTACGTCAGCTGTTTCTCAAATCACAATTCCATACACCTGATAAAACTAGGATATGGAATGTATACTGTGTATACTATGTAGTTAATCACTCTATTTAGAGAAATAAGCGACAGAGATTCTATTGTTAATTGTATTTCCTCGATCAACACAAGGTTCTCGATCGTATTTGTCGTGTGCAGCTTCAATCCATGTGCAGTGTAGTCAAAACTGTTCTATTCATAAACGTTATGCTATACTATATA
>CCAG010021414.1:0-15713 GCA_001077435.1 Glossina morsitans morsitans | reverse complement strand
CAGTCCAAGTGCGCAGGCCTCCCTGGTATGGCAGCGGAGTGATGATGGAAAGGGCTAGTCCTGCCTGGACATCCCCAACTTGAGATGTGGTCTCGCCCCGATTGAAGGTTCCGCTGGCGTACCGCCTATTGACCTGCTATCGGTCTACTTAGTTGATTCGGCGTGGCCGAATCCAGCCGTGGATAACAGGGATCCGAATTTATCTCGTGATTTGGCCCTACGCAACGATAAGGAGTTAATGGAAACGTTAAGTTCCCCAAGAGTTAGCTACGCATTCAAGGCACTCAAGAGCTCAACAATAACTACCACTGCAAGTTCTGGCGGATAGCAAGACTCGACCGTTTCAGCATCGCTGGTTGCGTTAACCAGCCTGGCACTTTTAGTTGAGCCGGATGATTCTCACGATGCTGTTATTGTCTCTGCACCATTGATAGGACCAACTGAGTAGGTTAATGAATAGACGATGGACGGTGTGTCTACCGCGCAGGTTTTACCGAACACTTTAGAGACAATCACATCCTGGAAAATGTTTGCAATTACAAAGGCTTAGGAGTTGTTTTTGATTCAAAACACTAGTTTGACAGTCATATAGAAGTGACAGGTAAGCTAGATCCCTTTTAGTGTCTATAAAAAGATGTTCTAAAGAACTCAAGGACCCATAGGTTATCAAGTGCTTCTTCTTATTCTTTACTTAGACCAACTCTTGAATACTCGTCGGTAGTTTGGCTTCTTAGTTATAGATGCCGGGTTGATCTCAACGGGACTTCTTGATGTTTGCTTTGCGAAGTTTGGGATGGGATCTTGCCCTATCTCTTCCACCATATAATAATAGATAGAAGCTCCTTGAATTGTGAAATGTTGGATGTAGCCTTCCTCTTTAAGCTTAATAAGCTCTTTAATAAAAGGTAATGTTTACTCGGCGGTTTTCAATCCGTTCCATGTAATGTGCAAAATGTTCAACGATCGTTACCACTTACTTGATCCGTCAGTTTTGTCCGTTAATAAGGTGAAGGCGTTATATTGCACAACTAACTGTTAAACATTTTTGGGTCTCGCACAAATATAGGTTAATTGAACCGAAATACTTCTTTATATTTGATTTGAGCTGGTATTCATTCAATATGTATATATATCCCAGTGTCTTACTTTAGGTCTTGGATGAATTTTTTTGTATACTATATGTTGATCTCATGTTTATTTTTATTTAGTTTTTCTTCTTTATACGACATTTGAAGTTATTTTTTTAGTTTACATTCCGCTAATGACTAACTAACTAAATAAACAAATACTTTCCGATGGAAAACACACCGAGTCCCTATACCGTTCTCGCTTTTCCCAATTCCATCTAATCGTTATCCTGTTACAAGTATTAGCGGTACACGCTAAAAGCGCCTTACAACATCAAAGAGGAATTCATCTCAAGTTCTTTTGGGTGCTACAGGCAAACGCACACGACCGATAAAACCTCATATCGCAAGTGATGTAGATTGCAATTACGCAATTCTTAAAGTTTTTAAAGAAGTGAATATTTCATGAATCACATAATTGGCTTCGCCTAAATCAATTAAATGTGTGCGCATGTACAGCGTAAAGAAAGTTTTAAGTGAATGTGTGCCAACACATACAGTAGATATTAATAAATAAATACGATATGAAACTTAAAATCCTTTATATTAAGAAAAAAAAAAAACAGTCAAGGATTTGTACATTTTCAGTAAAACATGTCCATAATAGCTTTTTATGAAAAATTCCAAAAATTTTTCGAAGAATTTTTCAAAGAGACACAATTTTTTTTGCGCCCACCATCCTTTGCTACTGATGTACTAATCTGGTCATTTCATGTGTAGGGAAACTATACACATATATGGACAAAACAAAACCATCTGTCTGTCCCTTTACTTATTCATATCGTTTCATTTTGTACGCAGCACTGTTTATCCGTCTTTTCATCCTTCGTCTTTATCTTCAGAGATTCTGAATCAATTTAACATTGATCAACATTGCGAAGAAGTTAAAATTAAAAAAAGACTTACTTTCTATTATAACTTAAAGTGCTATAATAATGGGAACGCAATTGTCGGCTAGTTAACGGTTAGAAATATTAGAACATTTAGAATGTCTAGAATTTTGTCAGCAAAATAATATTTGCCTCTACAGAGTAATCATTATAAAGTTTGACCATAGAAAGCATATTAGGAAACCCTGTCTATAACAAATATTTTTTTTGGCATTTATCAATTATTGCGGAAATTTTTTATGTACAGTAAAGAGAATTTCTACAAAAAATGTTGACGACAACCACAACAAAGGGGAAATGGACTATTTTGTACACATATCTATGTATACACGATGGTTATGTCCCTTAATGTTTTTTTGTTTTATTTTTTTTCCTTAGGAAATATTAGGCAAAGGAAAAACTTCATGAAATTTCTCACAATAGATGGTTTTAGGATGACATAACTCTGACAACAATAAACCTATTAAGCCATATCTAAGGCCTATAAGGTGACATTACGTCGATGGAAAAAGAAATAATAATAAAATGTGGAATTTTCGTTCCAAAATGATTCGGTTTCGAAGATGAGTCAGAATCTCGAAATGAATGGCTATATTTTACAATATCGTTTTGACAGAGATTATAAAGTTTTACGGACTTGTATAAAAATTCGCTTCACTCATGTTGAAAACGTTTTATCAACGTCAGCACACAAGCGGTTTGCTCGCTGTCGTTACTCAGAAAATTTCGACGTTGACAACGTTCCGCGCTTTGATCGGCCTTTTATGAATAAAGTCTATAGCATTCTGCAAGAAGTTGAGCATCACGAGCACATTTGATGTTATGACCTCATTGCTGCATACTAAACCAAACTGACCAAAAAGCGCAGACGTTACGATGAAGCTGGATACAAAAACAATCTTGACATTTGGATAACGCATAAGTTAACAATGGCAAAACTTATGGCGTATGGCGTATGGTCGTGGCACTGCAGACTAATAGAAAAGAACAATAAAAAATTTAACGCGATAAAAGAAAATGTCTACTTGCAGTACTATTTTTATTTTTGGCCTAATAGTATCATAAAAAGTTTCGATAAGTGAATTGAAACAAGTTTTATTTATGAAAGAGTGCCTTTTTTATACCCATCACTGTAAAATAGTCAGTTTGCTTTCATCCATTACGTATGTAACACTGAAAAGGAAGCTTCACAGACCGTATAAAGTATATATATAGTATTGATCAGCGTGAAATTATGAATTGATTTAGCCATGTCTGTCCGTCTGTGTGTTTGTATTGTGTGTGTTGTTTGCACTCTCCTTGTCGCAAACATGAAGATATCGACTTCAAATTTGGTAGAAACATTGGAAGTTGCTGCACGCAGGTTGGTATTGAAAATGGCCCAAATTGGTCGGAGCAGAAGCGCACAGTGGAGCGTAAACTGGACGGATTTCCGTTTTTTTTAACAATAATTTTATGATATTTGCTCGTTCCTCGGAAATTATTAAAGTTAGAAGACTTCAAATCTCCACATTTACTTTACGCGACACTCTACCCTTAACGTGGGAAACTGGAAAATATCGGCCAGGCCCACAAGCGACTACATTACCTTTTTTTCAATCTTTTGAGGCTTTATGCTTATTTATCATGAGGCAAACAAGACAAACTGTTTAAGACCATTTTGTACGTTGATGTCAAATAAAGATATATTATGTGCATAAAAATTGGTTAATTCTAAAATGCATATGGTAGACACAGCGATTACTCTTTTCTTAATAACACCAGCAATATAGCCATCAAATAAAAGAACTTAGAGAGAAGAATGCGAAAGCATAGTGGTGGGTGTGCGAGGTTCGGCCATCGCCTAATATCACTTTCTTACTTGTTTTATCAAATATTGAACACTCACCTACCGCACAAAAATCAATACATCTAAAAGACATTACACGTTTTATTAGCTTTTTTTATATTCTAATTAGTAACTATTACGCTACAGACCACACAGTCGCTTCAATTGAACTTACATCGCGAAATATCAATTTTCATTATTTTTCAAAAATAATCTCTTTTATATCCAACACCACTTGTGGCACAGCGATATATTGATCAACCCAGAACCATTTTCTGAATCGGTTTAAGCGTGTCTGTCCGTCTGCCCGGCTAAAAGTATTGAAAATGGTTCAAGTCGGATCACTTTTCCGCCCATTTCCCTTATTTTGAAAAGCCGTTATATGAATAACTGTGCGATAGTGTAGGGTAATTAATAGTGGCCCGTGGTCCACTATACATGGTTAATAAATATATTCTTAATAACATCGTCGTATATTTGTATTCTATCGTTTTTCCCTTCATCCCAAACAATTTCCAAAAAAAAAAAGGTCTTCTCTTCTAGGCTTTTACAGTGCGGTTAGCGTTAAATGATGTGAAGCGGACTCAAAAAGAGGTCTGTGAAAACCACTTTGACTAGTTTTTCGTCAAGAAAGTCCTTCACAAATGCCTTTACCAAGAAGAAGACAAAAGGTTATCGATCAAAATGGCGCAAATTTAATTGACCTTAAAATACACGACAGATATGTTTGCATTTTAGTGAAAAAAACGCTATGAACTTTTTTATTACTCTATATATGCTTAGCGATGAAGACGCTTTTATTGATTCTTACGTCGTCCAATGTACTTTTACATCCGTTATACATGGTGAAATGAGTCCCTATGGCAGTTTTTATAAACAGCTAGTTATCCTGGAAGACATGGACTTTCAATATATTTACCGTTCATGATCTTCTAGTGCAAAAAATCATTGTAAATAAAGCTCGTATTTCGCAGAAAAACTATTAAGTGTCAAATCCGGAATGGATAGGGGATGGGCAGTTATTTCGATATTTAAAATGCTGATGTACAGCAACAAGTCGCGTTGTTATTGTCGACAATAAGTAGGCGTCACGCTCCTCTTTTATATAGTTTATAATAGAGAAAAATGACCGTTTTAAGGCAGTCTATAATAACTATTGCGATAATTGCGATACTTCTGAAAAAAATCTTCGATCATTTGCAGTTAGTATTCCTCTTGCGCTTTTTGGCTCTTTCTTAAAAGGACTACCCATTCTTTGCGTACGAAATTCGTCGGTTATGAAGGTGTTGTAAACCATTTCGGTAGCAAAGAAATTGAATATTAGAAGCATCTACTCCGTTCAAACAGAGATGAATATTCATAGCATAATAAATAGCTGCTAGTCCCAGTGATGCTTAACTTTGCTTGAATCCTAGACTAAGACGATCTCAAAACACCATTTCAGCCACCAAGTTTTCTGAAGTAATTGTCGATTTGAAGTAATCCTTCCTAATAATGACGGCCCAAGAACTGCGATTTCCAACTATACTCTACATATATATAAACGTTCTAGAAATGGTCCCAAACTTTAAAAATTTAAATAACTTTCCAAGCTTCTAAATAGATACTTTGGATAACATGCGTGAGGAGTGTCTATATTGCTGTATCATACGTCTCGAGGAAACTATCTCTTTTAACAATATAAGTGAAATGTCGTGGTTCCTACGCAACGTAATGCTCTTATGGTTTTCGCTTCTATCTCTTCGTCTTTGGTAACCTGTCGCCCTTAAATATAAATATTTTCTATAAGTATATTTCTCTTTGGTATGAATAAATAGATGACTGATCAATAGAATTAAAAGTTTTTTAATTGATGATGACGAACTAATGCATGCGGAGAATGCAATGATTATGGGTGAATAAGGCGGACAGAAGAGAAATTTTGAATTTCGTTTCGAATCTTGGAAAATGAATCGAGTTAGTTTACTATAAATTTTCACCAGCTTTTTAATAAAGTAAGCTTTCATAGTTTCAATTTCGTCATTTCGAGTTATATGAGAGAAAAAGACATTCATATGTAAATGCGTTTTAATATCATTTACCGTAATTATTATGAAATGTGTTCTACAAACAATACGTCATTGAATTCCATTCTTTATAACTGAATAAAGTAAATATAGCATCAATAATAACCAGAATGAAATGCCACTAGCGTCGACGAAACAGTGCATTGCTGCGTGCATATCACATATCATGCGTGTATCTAGGAGAAATGTTTCCTATACACCTGTCTGCCTATTAATAGCAAACTTTTGACATTTTCATGCTTTCAGTTTTATGATAGGTACACTCGCGAATGCATCACGCCCGTTTTTCGTCTTGGTCTTTGAACTTAAAGTAAAGTTAAACTTTAAAATCAGCAGATCAAGGCAATTTTCCTGACCGAGATAAGTCGAATAACATCCGCAGGCTAACACTATACACGAATATGTATAATTAAAGAGGCCTTTATTTCACTTTGCAAAGTGGCACGTCAAGCTTTCAATAGTGGGTATAAAAAAATAAGCAAATAAGCGTAAAAAAAAGGTCATATTGAAAATTCTCCGCGGTTTTCCGCGGAATGGTGGTGATGTCTATATATCGGGCAACACTCAACTGATCGTCCCAAACGAACATGTGCTTAAAAGGTGACATTTCATTTTACATTTTTTGTGAAAATAGCTTTCCAATTCTTTGCTCTTGTAAAAAGTTGTATTGATTTGAAAATGAGCAAAACATGTAAAGAGACACGCTTTGTGATGCTTATTCAATATTAAAGGAGAAAAAATGGTTAAAGTGCACGGTGAGAATGCTGTGAGTGCACCAAAGGCACAGGAGCGGTTTGCTCGATTCCGCTCCGGAAATTTCTATGTCAAAGATGCACTTCGCAGTCATTGAATAGTCACCAAGTTAGAAAATAGCGGAGGCACTAAATATCACCCGTCATCATTGAAAAGAAAGGCATCATTTGAAAAGAGAGGGTAGAAAAAGAAGTTCGAAATCGCGGAAAAACAGCGGAGAACTTCCAATATGACCTAATAATTCAATGCTACAGACCACATTCATATAAGACAAACTTTACTCTCAAGTAAAATATTTCGCTTAATAATTAACAAAAATAGCAACAAAAAAAAGAAGAAAAATGAAATAAAGGTTTCGATACATGCAATAACGAACCCGTGGGGACAAATAAAACAAACTTTAAAAAAAAGGAAGGGAGAAAACTGCAAAAATTTAAATAAACCGCGTATTTAGTCAACGCAGGAAAGTTAAAGTTCATTGCAAAGTTGCATTGTTTAACTGGGAATTCGCCCGAAATACTTTTAATATATCTAGATATTGTTGACATGTGTGTGCCTGGAAATATAAATTATTCCATGTCATAACATAAAACATTCCTTGCGTGGTGAGTGACAAAAATAAAAGAAATAAAAACAAGTAAAAACACTTTAGTAAGCCGCGGCGTATCATTAAATACCCTTCACTACCCTACAGTTATTCACGCAACGACATTTCGAAATAAAGTATTTTATAGGCAGTTCGTCTTTGGGCCAAAACACTGAACTCAAAACCTTGCGGGGTGTAGATGGAA
This sequence comes from Glossina morsitans morsitans, assembly GCA_001077435.1. Taxonomy (NCBI): domain Eukaryota; kingdom Metazoa; phylum Arthropoda; class Insecta; order Diptera; family Glossinidae; genus Glossina; species Glossina morsitans. The sequence goes on along the minus strand of CCAG010021414.1, from coordinate 8,258 downwards.
GAGAACGAAGACAAGATAGATGAACGGATAGACAAGCGTAAATCGATTCGTATAATAAAAAAGATGGATCCATTCCAAGTCTTTCTGGCTTCTGCATACATCTGCACAAACTATCGGAAAGATTCTGTTAATTTACGCTACGGCTTCGGCTAGTCTCAGCGGTTGTTCCAACCGTTCGGAAAATACATGATATGAAATGATTACCTTACCATTTGGCGGTCGGTTGCTATGCAAGGGAGACATGCTAAGTTTTCTTATCAACTCACATTCGGACAAGTCAATTCCTTTTATTCAATAGTTCACTTTAATATACTTTTATGACAATGTTTCCCTGGTGGTATGCTTACTATCTAAATTACTACCTCAACAACAATAACCGTGTTGTAAATAAAATGATTAAAAATCGACTTATGGAAGCATTTTAGGTTATCGGCACCTTATACCCTACCTACTGGCTTTTTAAAATGTTGGCCATATTTCCTGCGGAATTGTAATTAAAATTCGATCGAGAAGGAGAAGGATATCTATCTTCTTCTCCTGTGTTCCATTGCCCACTTGCCGACAGGTTAATTGATCAGTTGAAATATTCCGAATATGACAACACTACCAAATTGCATCCGGTTTCTTACTGCGATGTTGACATAGACAAGTCTCTCTCTCTCTCTACAATTCTTAACTAGTAACGTGTACCTAAAAATAGCTTAAACTAAATACATATGAAACGCTTACGTCTAAGTGTGGAACTAAAACGAGTCTTGGAACTTTGGTCGTCGAAAACTTTATGTATCCTTGTGCCACAAATGCTGTAGGTTATAAATATTAAAAATTAAAAAAAATACAATGAAATTTAAGTCGAATCACAGTGAATCCATGGATTATGTAATCATTCTTATCTTCTTCTTCTTGAATGGTGAACTTTGTAAATAATATAGTATTACATAACGTTGTTCGTGACCCACAGACTGGGCTGATAAAATATAATAACGACCTTTCATATACAACAAGTAAGAAAATAAATGCAGGTTTGGCCGAATCTTTTATACCCATTACCGCGATTCTAAAAAAAAGGAAAAGAATTAAATTTTCGTACTGGGTTGGCGTGGCTGGCTTTTTTTTCTTAGGGCCAAACGTGGAAATCTATGTGGTGTACATTATGAGCAACAGGCATAAAAATACGGAAAGAAAAAGTGTTCACGGTTCTTATTATATAAGCGTGTGGGCGTGTTGTAGGTGTGTTGTGTGAAAACTTTAGATAATTTTCAAATTCTTTTGCAAGTTTGTTGTAGGCGATGTTTTAATTTTTGCGAACAGGGAAATGTTTATCATTATCATATTATTATGCAATTGCGTAGACGGACAGATGAACGAATAGATTTTTGAAGCTGGCCAAGAACTTATTTACTTTATGGGGTTTTTGAAGCTTGCTTCTATGCGTTATAGAGGTGTTGAAAAAAGAATGAAATTCTAACACACTATAAAATTGATTGTGGATTGAGGCGCGGCCGTTTGTTCCGTTTTTTCAACTTATTACAGCATCGCTCATAGAATATACGTTCAAATTTTTGTAAACTTATTCGTTGTAGTTTATCAGCAGTGAGCAAAAAACCAAATTTTTATTCTTTCTGAAAAACGGAGGTGCCTTCACTTTACGTACTAAGCATGTAAGCATGCCGTTCAAGCGGCTTGACCCATTTTCAATGCCAATGCTGCGTGTAAGAACTTTCAATGTTTGTGCCAAATTTGAAGGTCGATAGCTTTCAGACGCACAGACACACATGCTTAAATCGATTTAGAATTCGATGCTGACCAAGAATATATATACTTTCTGGGGTATCTGAAGTTTCTTTCTGAGCGTTGCTAAGGCTTTGACGAAATGAAACGAATACACCTCTCAACCTTAGGTGACGGGGATAAAAATGCAGTTCAAATGCAACGCGTACTTAATAAGGCATCAATTTCATGAAAACAGAGAGAGATTTTTAATTTTATATAAACTTCTTTCCCAAATTTTCTTTTTATGAGAATCACAAACTTTGGCTATAAAATGCTTTCAATCAATCGAACATACGTTGCTGGTGGCAATATATTAAGAGTTTGCTTCACTTTTAATTTATTGGCTGATTGGTTGAGAAGGTATCTCGTGTCGTTTATGTTTTATTTTCTGTGACATGGAACCACGTAAGAATGCTCTACGCATCAAGCATCCTTCTTAAAAGTTCACGATACTATTCTTCCATACCTCGATGGTGTGATCATCAAAAAATAAAAACTTGTTAGAATCAACGATTTTGTGTTTCTTTTTTAACTGCGACGATTTTGAATATGTCAAGTTTTTAATTCCATTGCTTTAATTTTTTCACATCATCTCACGTTCATGAGGCCTGTAATATGAAAGGCAGTAAATAATTTGACGAGGGATCCAAAATATGTTAATTAAAGTCAGTCAAAAAATGTCGAAGCTTTTCTTATTATTTAGAGCTGACCGAATACTTGCGAGCCCTGCAAGTATAAGCGAAATTGTTATCTTCATTTTAGAAGCAGCAACCACCATCATTGTAAGTTTATCATAAAAAGATATTTTTCTTCACTGCCTTAAACTTTCTCAAATATGTGAAAAAAAAAATTAATTAATTGAAACAAATTTTTTCATTGCGATTTCGCGCTTCTCCCCAGGAAGCGTCAGAAGCCTAGAATGTGTTACCTCTTGATTTCTAACTCCTTCAGCTTTTTTAGATAGCGTTTATGCGCATTGAAAAGGAGTTACAAACCAATTATTGTTATCGCAGCTCCGTTGATATGAGGCTCAAAATGATTCGCAAGCTGCCAATAGTTCTCCCAAGAAATTAACAGTTTGAAATAAAGTGTTCGGGGTTGAATATTACGTTTTCATATTCTATCGTCGTTCTTTTTTATGTCATTTCATCGCATGTAACGGGAAGCGGGATATTTTGTCTTTGGCAAATAAAGCGACAGCGGCATCTTGCAGCAAGAAATGTTCAAGAAAAGAGAAATAGGAAGAATATTTGGAAACGTTGGGGCATTTCTATGGTCCCAGACTTGTAGACTAGTGGGAAAAAATAATAAAAAAATTATGATAATAGAAATATATCTTTGTAACTCATTTCGAAGCAAAGTTTTTGCAAAACGTTATACGGCATTACCCCATCAATTTTCATCCTTCCCATTCACGTCGTTTTGCTTTTCATGCGAAGTCGGTAAGTGGCTATCAAGGAGAACTAATATATTATTTGAACCGTACATTTAGAAAGTGTGGCAAGTCCTCTTTTGAAGGAATGAAGGTAACTATAATTGTCGGTAGAGTTGACCCTTGTGATGGCTCTGACTAGCAAACGACATTACAAAAAGAAGAAAAAGAAAAACGAAGAAAGTACATATAAGAAGAAAATCCGTAAATTTGTTGAGTATGTACTCATTTTTGTTGTGCAAGCGTATCCGTCCGTCCATTAGAATTACATGTTCGTCGGTAAAGTACGTGTGTCCCTGCGTTAAGTCGTAGTCGTTCTCATCACGTATGCCTACCAACACACAACTACAAATGCTCTCTTAATTTTTTGCTTAATTTGTGTTCTCTACATTAGATAAATTTGAAAAGTGTATAAACTTAGCTTGAGCACTGCGCTGCACTCCTCTAATATCCAGCTACACGCCCCATACCTTAAGGGTTCTTCCTCTTCCTCTTCTTTATTCTTATGATTACTCTTCTTTGTCACTTTCTTCGAAGGTGTAACTGCTCACAGTTGGTGGAGAATATTTCGTGCGTTTTTTGGGCAAATATTCCCATAAAATGCCCCCAAATGTCGATCAAGATGATATTCTGCTAAAGTTTCTAAATGATGTCTATCCGAAAGTCACCGTATAGTTTACATATGTAGCATTTTCTTGTTCATTCCAATTCCATACAAATTGTTTTTCTTTTTTTATTAATTGATACATTTACTATATAATACATTTTTTACTCATACCACTTCATCCGTGTATTTATTAAGAGTCTATTAACCCTACAAGGTAACAATATAATCAACAATTTTTTTTAATATAATATCTGCTACACTTGGTTACTGCAAACGGTATATCGAATAACTTTTGTGTCTCAGTTTTTTGTTTACTTTATCATTATACCTTTCACTGCCTTCAATATCAATCACTATTGCGAATAATAACACATTTTTAAATTAATTAACATTAACTGTTTCAAGGACTTTCTTCTGAAATCTATTTCAATAGATTTATTTTGTTATTTTAGCAAATTTCAATTGTTTATTGATTAAGTCATACGTTTAGTTTTTTTTCATTCATAAGTGATGCGTATAAAAGTGTCGAGCTTTCCGTAACAGCTCAAGCGACTTGTTTCTCTTTTTATACTTCTTCACTCGAATGAAGTCCGCCCTTAGAAAATACAGTCAAACATCGGACTCTCCTTCTCTTTCCATCAATCTCTGTCCTTTCTCTTCTCATTCTCACAACAGTGAGAGCAAAGATCTCTGAAACGACAGAGATGAATAACGATGATCCGTTATTTTAAACAAATTTCTTATCACTCTTTCATAAAGAAGTAGTGCTATTAGCAGACAGACGGAGCCCGTTCATTCTGTTCTGTGAGCAATTTATGGCCGCAAACAACTGGAATTCCCTAAGACTTGTAAGTATGTTTGTTTTGAAAGTGGTTCAACTTTATCTTAGTTCGAAATTATATACGCATTGAATCAAGTCTCCCTAATTTTCAAAATGTGATCACCTAAGAGCACATTATAGCTTATAATGTCAAAGTAGAATGTTAAGATTGTTCTCAACGTGGGTGGCGATTGCTCAGTCCGGTAACAATGAAAGAAACATTGATCATGGTTTTTCATTGTCAAGACATTCATTCTTAACAAAGGATCGCGATTTTAGAATGATAGAAAGGAAGGGCAATCCGGAAAACTTCCTTCCTTGTCTATGCCAAGAGATTGCTGTAGTGTATATTTTTACCAAATGAATAAATATTTTTACAAATTTTAATAGTATTTTGTTTTTATTATTAAAAAATTTACAAATGAAATATTGTCCCTATTGACAATCATTCATTCATTTTAAAAGTGAGACAAGTCCGTGCAAATTAAATTATGGCCCCTTTTGCTCTCAGCCGGCACTATAAGCACTATTGGATAATAATCTCGCTTTATCTAATACCAAGAGGTACAAAAATATGGCTATTAGTTCTTCCCAATTCCTTCAAAGTGAACAAATAATTGTCCTTTCTTGCTTTCTTGCTTCCTTGCTGAACGTCCTCATTCAAATACTCGAAAATCACGCCAGAATCAGTAATTTTAAAATCCTCCACTGTAGCTTTACAGGACATATTTATGTCCATTTATATCTTGGTTTTAGTTTCGAATTTGCACCACTTGCACCACTTGCGGCACATCCTTCTAATTAAAAGACATCTCGTGAGAATGTCTTCATTGCTGGCATTTTTTAATATCTCCAAAGAATAATTTTGTCAAACCCTTACCAATGTTCTTACCAATCTTCTCAATGATTATTTTTCTACTATCTTTCTTTCCGTACTAAAAAAAATTGTCACAAGTATGCTTTGTGAGGCTCACCCCCGTTGGTCTGATTGCAGCGCCTAATAACGTCTGAAAAACATTTTACCTTTTTCGCTAACATTAAAGGCGAACTAATGCTTTCACCGAATTTCACTCAAGTTCTATGTTAACTTTGATTATAACCGAGTGTAAAGAAATGCACACTTATTTTGCTAAACGACGTCTGCGAGCATTTGTGAAGAACGGTAATTATAGCACTTTGTTTCACTGTTATGAAGCTTTAAAAATGTCTGGAAATTTGCGCATTCACTTATGATAATGAGCGTTTGTGGCATAGTTTTCTTTACTTAATCAAGGAAAAAAAAAAAAAAAGAGTTGAAACTGTGGTATAGCAACGCCGGTCACTGTATACTCCACACCGTGTGAACGATTTAAAACTTGGGATTTTGAAGTGATGAAGAAAGTTTGTTGGCGATAATAAATTGATTTGAAAACTTGAACTAGGACGACAATGCAATCAATAATAATAAGAATAACTAAACAGAATCTAACAAAGTGAGTGCGAGAGTGCGAGAGTGAGTGAGAAAGTGTTACCGCCGGGGAAAAGGTTCAAGAGTCAAGAAACGAGTTGAGTAAGAGGCAGCCTGAGAGAAGAAAACTCACGACTTCTCTTTTCCATTGCGTCGTCACGTGCGGCGAAAAATCAAATTTTTTCTTAAATCCAAAGAGAAAAAATTCGCAGATTGCTTCAGATGAAATTTCAATATCCTCCAAAGAACCAAATCCCTTCTGGGAAAAGCCAATGTTCTATGTTTGGCGGAACCAGAAACGTGTGGTTCATTATGATCTGCGAAGCCATCGTTGCGGGGGAAAACCGACAATAAATGATGATCACATTGAGCCGAGTATCAGACAAGAGATGCTCTTAAACTGCCAGAAGGCAATATGGGGAAATTTTTAAGCATGACAGTGCTTGGCTTCATATTTCAAAACCTGGTAAGGACACCAGCCACCAGTCAGCAATTAGTTGGAATAAGCTCATACACTCGCTGGTTTTATCGCACATACCCCCCTTTGATGATCGGTTACTTCAACTTATTATTTGTTTGGGCAGCGCTCACATTCGATGATAAACAAAATTGGCTCCTATTGAGGACAACGTTAAAAATCCGATGTACTTCGTACTGAATTAATATTCTGTCAAAAAGATGGAAAAATGCATAGTTACCGATGGACAATCTTTTGACTAAATACCTTTTTCCACTCTCTTAAAATAAGAGCTTTGCTCTCCTTAAAATACCCCAAAAGAATGAGCAGAACACTTATTATTAACGAGAACAATTAATAAATTCAGAACCTCCGACTGCGGAGAGTTATGCGTTCGTTACAGAGAACTATTGGACCGAAGCTTACCTATGCACAGAGTTATTCATCAGACGTGTAAGTCTGGCATTGGTTTGTACATACATATGATCAGTAGACTTACCAAAACCCACGGCTAGATAGACATAGAGACCTGCAGACCTACTTACGCGAACGTTGTCGCCCAAAAAGTTGTCACCAGCTAGCAATGTCATCTTAATAATAACCCGAAAATAGTAATGAGTGGCCTTGGCATCTCTATCAGCTGATGCCTTCGATAAGAAAGAGAGGAGAAAAACGGAAATTGCAGGGTTTGTCCGCAAAGGAAGAACACCTTTTCTGATTACAAAAATATTAGCTCAAAATGATATCTTTTGGAAATAAATTAAGAAATAAAACCACGATCATCATTAAAATAATTAAATACCCAGGACTTTTACAACAAATAGATTTGCGCACAAATGTTAACAAATGTTAAAATAACCGTCAAAGTTGATTTCTTACGCAACGGGTGGGAAAAGTGTAACCGCTATGTTATACAGTTGAAATTTCGGAATTTTGAATCACTTATGCTAGAATACAAAATTTTTATTTATTAATTTTTTTTGTCTTAATTTCGTATGCAATAAAGTCATTTGCATACAAAGCAAGAGGAAAAAGTCATTTGATCAAAGGAACACCAACAATAATGATGTTAATGGAAAAGTTTTAAGTGCTTCTTGCCTAAGTATTTTTGTCTTAATTTCGTATGCAATAAAGTCATTTGCATATAAAACAAGTGGAAAAAGTCATTTGATCAAAGGAACACCAACAATAATGATGTTAATGGAAAAGTTTTAAGTGCTTCTTGCCTAAGTAAGCGCTTATATCTTTTAGTTAGTTTTCATTTCCAAAAAAAATTAACATACAAATTATCTACACCTGGCACATGTGCTATCTGCGTGTCTTAGTTAACGCCATCGTTCGCACTGAAATCATTGGTAAACATTAGAACGTTTTGTTAAAAAACTTATGTACCTTGTACTGTGCGAATGTTTATAAATGCAAAAAAGCTTTGCAATTTAGATTTGAAGGCGAAATCTTATTAAAGACACAAAAATATGAAACAATGCGACAAGCGTGTAAACTTAAACAATGCGAAGTAAAAATATTACGCGTTTGCGTATATTTTGATAATTCTTTCATTTGAAATAGGCATTTAACGAGAAAGATTGCTACAACGTATAATATAAAATATAAAATATAAATATATATATTAGCACAAATATTTTCCATCATTTTCTGCATCCAAAGAAAGACACACTTTCGTACTCCTTAATGATTTCGAAACCCTTAATGATTTCCGTC
>CCAG010021412.1:0-19121 GCA_001077435.1 Glossina morsitans morsitans | reverse complement strand
TAGCGCTGTGGGTGTGTCCTTCGACCGATTTGGCCAATTTCAATACCGACGTGCGTGCAAGAACTTCGAAAGTTTCTGCCAAATTTGAAGTCGATAGCTTCATTTTTGCAGTCAGGCGAATCTTTGCAACAGATTACAGAGCCAGACAGACAAACAGAAGGGCAGGCGGACATTCTTAAATCGATTTAGAATTTGATGCTGATCAAGAATATATATATAGTTTGTGGCATCTCTGATGCTTCCTTCTGGGCGTTGTAAACGTTTTGACAAAATGAATATACCCCTCATCCTCCGGTGATGGGTGAAAAAAGTAATTCTACTTAAGCACGCCTAATAGCCAATCTCTTTATTTCTGTGAAGTTAGAAATTAAATTGCATTTTTTTATAAACAATTGTCTGATATATTTTCACAGATCAGTGCTACAGGGGAGTCCGCCCTTTGTTAAATTTAAAATTAGGGACGTAAACGAATTTTTTGAAAAAATTCAAAGTTAGTTAAAACATTCTTCTATTTTGAAATATTCATTATCACTGTCTATGATCTTTTGCCTTTTACCGAGTATGCGGCGAACATTCCGTGATTTCGATCGAGCCATTTTCATAGTCCTTCAATTTTCGTTCACATTGATCTGAACCAGTAGTAATCATAAGGAGCCAGTTCTGGAGAATACGGCGCAATTGCCCAAAGTTCTCAGCCCAAGGTGAAGATTCCTTCCTCGGTGGCTTCTGCTGTAGATGTCAACTCTACAATATTTGTTTGCTTCGGTTTTGCTGCCTTTGCATCTTTCCCACTATATGCAATCAAAGTGAAATTGCTTGCTGACTTATTCCTAGCTATGTAGTATGTTTTTTGTGAGTTTGTAGTGGACTTTCGTCTAATAAACTTTGAATTTCTCAGTCCAATACGTTTGGCGGAGCCGAAGGACGTTCATCGTTCTCAAGAACAACAAATTTTTCAAACGAAATCTCGCAAACAACTCCCGAGGTGTTTCATAGTTTACTGCATTTTCATCCCGAGCCACCTTAATCATTTCCGTAGCCTGGGCTGCACTTTTTGCCAGTTGAAAACAGCTTAACACGTTGTGCTGTACATGCTGCTTGTTGTTGACATTCATCTCTTTACACCTTGCTATACATTGAACGACAGCTTGTAAACAATATATATATCGTACAAACACCAATATGTAAGCTATGAGTATATTTTATAAAGCAATCCATTTCAACATAGAGAACATTTTTACACACCTACATGCACATGAACACAAACCTATTTACCTCTCTCGTTTTGTATATGCTTTACATTTACAAAGGGATTAAACTTAAACCTGAAGATAAAACTTTGTTTTATCAATTTCATACATATTACCCTTCCATTGGTTGGTTGCCTTTATCCAACTTTTTCCCGCATTGAGTTGAATTTGAATTTTTGAATACACATTTCGTTTCACCTTCTTCACAATGTTCTTCGAGACGGATTACTACAGCTTCTACAAAGTAAAGAGAAGAAAACGAATCGCAAATCAACGAATCGACGGTTTTTCTTTTCCTCAATTTGCACGTAACGTATATTCCCTTTGACAAACTCCCGAGAGATAAGGGCGAAAGTAGTATAAAGAGTGCAGCACTACAGACTATTTTATAAACTAGTACAACTTGATTTATGTGTTTATTAATTCTAAGAAATAAACTCGATATTGTTTCTCTAATGTTCACTGTGTTTATGTTTGTACGATATTTCACAGAATACTTTCTGGTGTGCCTTGGGAGCCATAACATTAGTGGTTATTGCCGCCTTATCTTACTGGTTACGAAGATGCAGGTAATTTAGCATTAGAAATAATAATAAAAATGTACTAAAATTTATAAAATAAATCTTACAAAAATATTACTCTTTTAATGCAGTATCGAAAAAAAGAAACATATGCGTTAAAGGACATCTACGTTAAAAATATTCGAGTGTTTACTAATGAAATCTTATTAGATAAGTAGGTCTCACGATATTCTTCTATTATTAATAATTTTATAAAATTTTAATTTAAAAACAATAACCCTTCTCTTTACTTAAATTTCAAAATCTGCCCTACAATCCGTTTTTTCTCTCACTAGGTCATGTACACTCATTGTAATCTCTTAAGTTTCCTCTCGTAAACATCATATGTGCGTGATGTACACAGAAAAATTATTAATCATATCACTAATATCTCGAGGTAACTATCTGAAGCTATTGAAGATCTGCCATTTAATCCATTTTTAATGTCATGTTTAACGGATTGCATGAATACGATGGACACAATTATGGATTCCATTATTCATTTCTGAATTTTAAGTTAATTATTACATAGAGCGGTCCTTTGCTTTTGTATTAAAAATCCCATTTCCAAAGGTATATTAACACTAGAACTACCACGTGGGTTAATCTTGCCTTTTTCAACTTTCATCTTAAAAAAAGCTCCAAACTGTTTGGATGACTTTTATTGATATGAGCAGACCTTTAAATATTCATATTCATATTTTTCCCATTTGCTCTACATTTCGAGGGCCCGATGATATATAACCATTGCTGTCAAAATGGATGAATCTGATCCATAATTTTCGTAGAATCGTCGCAGACGCAAAAATGGAGACAGGAAGCTAAAAATTGCCGTCACATTCCTTGATCGAATAAAGAGCCAAGGTTAGAAAATCTGATCTCCCAAAATAAAATCGAAATTTAGACGAACTCGAAAAACACCGAAAATGTTGCCATCTTTTGCTACATTACTTTTGGATCCCGCAAAGATATTTTCGGAGATCTGTTACCCATGTTCGTCTAGATCACCGGGCTACAAATGATCCCGATCGGTTTACTGACACATTTGACACAAGTGACAATAAAATTTTAATTCCAGTTTATTTGTAATTGGGTGAAGAAAGTGCATTAAAATAAAGTCTGTGCTAAATTTCATTGGCACTGGGCTTATTTCCATTTTTGCGACTGTGACGATTTTTTGACGAAATTACTCCATATTGGTAGCAAGGCAAAAAGTCGGTAACTCTCGTGGTACATCTATAATTTGTCAAACTTAAATTTGAAAAGTTGAGGGAAAACATATAAATTTTGAATCATTATTGGCTGGCGAAGCGATTTAAGCATCACGTCTTTCATTGATATAGGAAAAAGATTCTACCAAACAACAACAAATGATGAACAAGTAAATGCCAATTTTTAAGATGGAAAATGTTGAAAATCGTAGATTGTTTTAACTATTCGTAAAAAGACATCTAGAAGCGGAAAGAAACGCATAAGAGAGTCCGCTTTTTAAAAACAAATCTTATCCCATGTTGCGAGCCCCCTCATCGTAAGAAGTCGACTCATAATTAATCCTATACCTAAATGTTAACGAAGGACCGACTTTTGGCGACAATGAAGTTAACATCTCAACCGAAAAGCTTCCCAAACTTCGCTATGGGAAAGTTTTACAAAAGACGAAAGTCCCATACGTCAAGCTTTCACAGCAGACATCATCCTTGGTTTGGTTATTCATATGACTTACAAAGTTTTTGTATGAAGAATGCTTTGCACTGCGAAATGAAGAAACTGTTATAACCGTTAATAAGTAGCTTGATATGGGACAGACGAAGAAGCGAAGCCCAGTAAAAAGAACGTGTTAAACTTAAATAAAAATATATTAAGCAATAAAGTGATTTCTTAGCTATAAATCTATTTTACAACACGTAACGCGTTAAACTTAAGTACCCCTTCTGTCGATCTCCCCGATCGAGCGGTGACTACAATTAGTTTTATTGTCGATATTGAGGGTTCATGATTTTTTGAGATTTAGACATCGTGACTCTTCACCCATTACTATTCAGCATACAGTGTTTCTAGGCATATAAGTCAACCTGCTCAAAGCTCCCAGAAACTATGTTCTCTGTACTGCAGGGAAAAAAGTAAAGGACATTACTTTTAGACGAGGAAGTATTACTCGATCGTTTACAAAGTTAGTTACGCCGTCTCCGTCGCTGTTTTTGGCGAAGACGCTTAGCGAAATCAGCAGTACACCAATGACTTGCTAATTTTCGCTTCGGAAACCTTGTCGTTAAGAACGAGAATCATGCTCTGGTCGACCAATCGTTGATCAAGTCAATGAATTTCTTCAAGGAAAACTTAGAAAGCTAAAGACACTTCATGCTTCGTGGATACAAAAAGAAACTAACAAATTTGTAAATTCCTATGAAGTTGGAACGAAACACTTTAAGTGGAAAGCTGTCTAGATAGGAAAAGGACCTCGGTCCAAGATGAATGAAACTACACAAACGGCGGTTTGATTCATAATGTCTTGTTATGGATTGCATTAAATAGGGTTGAAGTGAAATCGTACAAAATCTTCTTTAATCTGTCGAGAACCATTTATGTCGCCCAACATTATCTACAACTAATGCAATTAAAGCGCATAATTAAGGTACATTGTGCAAAGCTGATCAGGAAGACAAGCGTTGTCTTTCATCCCGACAATGGAAAACCACACAAACCTTTTAGTGAGTGAGAGCACCTTCAGTGAGAAGTTTGGGTGTCTGCATCGTATAGCCCGCGCCTTGGACTGCCTGGGTACGGTTTGTTATAATCTTTACAAAACTCTCTTAACTTGGAACAGATATGTGAAAATCACTTGATTCAGTTTTCCGCCTAAATATCCCGGAAGTGACAGCATCAAAACGGTACTTATTCGGTTCAATAAAGGTTGTTTAACATATAAGCGAAGTGTGTTTGAATTTTCTTGTGCAAGCACCACGAACTTTATTCCTATTCCATCAATTGAATAGGGTATCAATTGAATAGGGTAGCGGCCTATCCCCGGGCCAATACTTGCCCAAGCCCGCTGTAAGATTTCTCTTTACTCGTTCGCAAAAGTAATCACATTAATTATTTAAGTAATTGATTTTGTACATGTTAAGGTTGAATACAAGTAACGACATGTTAAGCGATTGATATCGTTGGGCAAGCTAAGGTATTTATTATATGCGAAGGTTAGGAAAATGCTAACTACTAGTTTCTTAAATGTCACAGTCGTCATAATTGTGTGGTAGGTAACATTTAACCATATTTTTTTTTTTTCGTTTTATTAATTTTTTTTACAAAATTATTCCCAAACATAAGGGAAACAAATAGATAATACTAGTTTAGCTCTTTTGAATAAATGAAGGACTCATTTGTGAATCTTTAACAAGTTTATTAATAACGTACGAAATCAACTTAGCATTCCATGTAGAATCACTTGTTGCCATATCGATTAGTTTCGTTGTGCATATATTTGTTAGCTCCACACACTTTATCATATACCGATTAAATAGCGTTTACACATATATGTACATGCATATTCGATTACATCTGTGACAATAAATCTCGTGAGCATTTCGTATTTCGATCACAATTCACAACAAACAATTTTGACATGTTTGTTATTTTCATTTTAGAAAAATGTCATTTTAAGAAAATAATCAACAAAAAGAAAAAAAAATCAATTTTTTATAATCCACTTAAGGGCATAAACTCATGTCTGTGAAAAGTATAACTCGTGCACACGCACATACACGGAAAAATTGATCAATCGTTGACTTCGGCCAAATAAACATGAATGAATGAACATGTACGTGAGACCTAAACAAACCAAACCAATACCACACTGTCCAGCGCAATAAATAATGACCGACTAGTTGACTGCTTTAGTCCAATTCAACCAACCACTTAGCGTCGCAGTGATAGTACAGTAAATTGGACTGACCAAAGCAAAAAATTGACAGAAAATCAAATGCATGCACACGAAACTTTTGTTCATCCTAATGTAGACAATGCACACGAGGAACGATATGTGCTGTGCGCGAGAAAGAAGTGAAAAGAAGAGAGAACGAGAGAGAAAGTGAAAAATAGCAACGGAATAAAATACAAAAACGGAAAAAATACGAATAAGAAGCCAATGTTCAGCTTTGAGTAGATGTCGTACGCCCATCTTCTAGTCATCGTATTACAATTAAGCAAGATGGTGAAAATTTGTGCGTTCAGCCGCAATAAAACTTAAGTAATTTCTTTTAACTGTCATGCATATCCGTATTTTCAAGGTTGATTAAGTCTTTCTTAAATCATACACTTTTTACTTCTGTCAGTTTCTCGCATTCCTAAAACAGTTAGAACAAAGCACTAAAAAGAAAGTAGTAAGAAATGGGGTACACTTTTCAACAAATAGAGTACAGGCGTCCAAAAAGAAGTCTTACGCCTGGCAAAGAGCTACTACACGTTTAATCATAACATTGGGACGACGGTTACACCTTTGCAATGGGCGACATCTGTTCAACTTTTTAGCTAATGGAACGACTTAAACCAGATTTGAATTAAGAGTCCATAGGTAGAGGTCGTTTTCAAATTTTTAAGAGAAGTAGTTAGAATGAATGGCCCGAGGGTACCACAAGAACAAAGCAGCAGAAATATATATGAAAGAGTAGTCGGAGGGGTAAGGAAAGGGATACATAACCACATAGCAAGACGTATAGCTGATCGTACCGAACTTCCAAAAAAAGGATAAGGAGGCAGATAGCAATACTTATAGCATATATAGAACGTGCAGTACTTCTACGGGGAGGGAGCGACAACCGGATGCCAAAGCCTGCATCTGAACGTATCGAACTTCTAAAATAGAATAAGGAAGCGGAAAGGCAACCAGATGGCGAAACCTGTAACTGGCAGTGTGGTACTTTCTCAAAAAGGGTAAGAAGGCGGAAAGACCAGCAGGTATCAAGGCTTGTAGCCGAATGTTTAGTATCTCTACAGAAACGGAAAGACAACTAAATACGGGGACCTGTAACTAAACGTATCGAACTTCTTCTGTGCAACGAGCTGGAAATGGGTAGAGACTTAAAGGAAGAATTAAGTGTGCAAACAAACAGATGGATGAGAGGCACGAGTTGAAAAGTATGCACATAGCTATACGGCGAATTCGGAAAAGAAAAATCGAACGATAGGTGAGCGCAAGACCTATCGACAAAATGAATATGTGGTTTGCTTGATTTCCAAATTTGTTGCAAACGAAATAACAAAAGTAGTATAAGACGATAGTGGGACTCATTTCGTATACTAATGCCAATAAAGTCAATTAACTGAGCAGCACGCATACAGTGAAAGAAAATACCTAAACAGTTCATAGAAACATACAACAACTTCGTATACTTTTTCACGAAATCAGACAACGTTTGAAAATTTATGGTTGAATGTGGAAAAATTAAAGAAAAACGCCATCATTGCTAAAGGTAACGTGGAATTGTGTGCATATAGTGCGCGCCTATATAGCGTAGCTGTGCTGAACAAACAAAACCATTAACAACAAAAAAAAAATAAATAAAAAATAAAATCGAATAAAAGAAAGACAAACACATACGAACGAAAGCAATTTGCATGCCAAGCAAATATGAATAACTAACGCGTAACTATTTAGATACACAGACAAGAAATATGTCTTAAGAAAATAAAAAAATTATTTTTACAAGAAAAATTTCTTTGCGCGTGTAATACGTACGCGTATGTGTAATTTTATGAAAATATGATTTTTCCAGAAACAAAGAAAAAAAAAAAGAAAAAAAATGTTTTAATAAAAATTAATTTTAATACGACGCTAAAATGTTCTTTATATTCTATCTAAAAGTGATATTGAACTGAAATGAAACTTGGGAAAATATCTGAAAAGTTTCTTTATGCCTCAATAGATAACTTAACTGCAATAACAAAACTTTAAGAAGAATTATGCAAAGTTTTTCTAAATTTCATCTGAATGCGTTTTAAAGGATTTCATTTTTTCTTCTCTTAAATTCAATTAAACAAAAAAATGCTTTCCAATCCTATTACAGACCTCATGACTAGCCAAACATCAGCAACAGCTCTAAAGTTTATGTTGTTGTTTTTTTCAAAGTAATTTTACACGGTCTCGTTAAACACAAGTAAGCTTTTATAACAAAAGTTGAAAAAAAATTTAATTAAAAACTCAATTACACTATCACCAGGAAATCACCTCGAAGCACATTTGAAATAGCTCTCATGCACATATTATAACATAAATAACGAAAAGTAGTCAAGTTTTTTAACAAATGAAAAATCTATTGTAGCAAGAAACACGTAAATGTAAACATGGTACACATAATAGCGTCTATTAACTTCATAATGCGATAGAATTGTGAAACATTTGTGGATTCTTAACGTTCTCTTAAGTTTAGAACTGTTTTATTTATCATAAACTCCCATACAGTGACAATCGGGCTATTTGCTGACCCAAATTGCTTTGCGTGGTTTTTTAAGAACATTTTCTTTATTGTTTATAAAGAAGTTAAAAACTCGTAAACTAATTTTTATAGACATAATTTTCGTTTAGTTCAATTGCTCCTATTGTAAGTATGGGAGGGAGGGAGGGTAAGATACTGTAACAGTTTAAAGAAAAACGTATTTTTGTCATTTTTTGTGAAATGCAAAAAAAGCCAACAAAACAATAATATTCGAGGAGCTTACTAAGCATATTGTGAAATATTTAAAAACTTATCCAAAATTTAAATCTAAACAAAAAAAAAAACTATCTAAATACGTGAAGCCCGCTCGCCTCATAAAAGAAGCAATGAAATAATAATAAGCCAGAACTTTATTAAACATATAGATAAATAATAAAAAATGGCAGCACCAGAGCCATTCTGATAGGGCACTGCCAATTTAAGGGATTCTACGACAAGAAGTGTAACTCACCCAAATCTGAATGTAAAAAAAAGTAAATCATTTCATCCAAGTATCTGTAGTCAGCGCACATCGTAAGGTTTTATAATAAAATCATGTTCTTTTATTACAATAAATTTTTTATTATAGTTCTTTATTAGAATGCAATTCAAGCACCCTAAGACTGCCCTTGTATTTTCGATAGTGCGCCCACATTCTCTTTTCTCGAAAACTTTATGCTCGAAAGAGCTTGTCTTGTATTAATAACTAACGACAACAATTCCACCCTGCTTTCTCAGCAGAAGTATTTAAAGGTTTCCAGAAACTCTCAGCCTCATGTCTACTCAACCCAACCGTCTTTTCAAAAAAGCTACACTACCGTGTTTTTGTTTCAAAACACCTTTAAAACAGCCTAAGTACTTTCCAGAGACATCTATTAGCGCATTAGAGAAGTTACAAATCAACAGATAAGAAGGTAGACTGCAAGTACGTGCCCGGCAGAAAGTCCTTTTGAAGCGCTTAAAGAAAACTTGGAAATTTGAAGCAAACATATTCTTTCTTGTAGCGAGTTTCTTTTTGCATGTAATCAGAAGAAGATTCAAAGCATCTATCAACCGAACAAAAAATAAATTCGACTGAACAATCTATTGTGTTGTCTCCCCACTTAAATTATTTGGAAAATATGCAACAACCTATGGCGGTTTAAGGCATTCATCTCCTTTGCAAGTTTCGAGCTTTCAAAGAGCAAGCATCCCGAACATGCGGTACCCATAAAAATATCAGATATATGTAAAGGAAAATCGGAGAAGTCGTGAGTGCCAGCAGTTACTAGGGGAAAAATGCGAAGGTGAAGTAAAAAAGCTTCCGGGCATGCACTCTTCAATGCTTAAATGTACTGTAAAGTCCATTTCGAAGTTAAGGCACTTAGTACAACGCCCCAATGATGAGTCGATTTCGTTTTTAAGGCGTGACGAAACTTTGTTCGACCTCCAACTTTTTTGAATAAAACCTAAGTCCAACAACTGCATGCTTCATTCAGTTCCCTCGATTTTCCGATTGTCAAAACAAAACGTTTATAATGCCAAACCTTTCTCCTCTTTCATGATCCGCAGTTCTTCTCAAGAACACTTTCTCTTCTCGAGCAAATGTTTTCTTTTCCCTTCGACTTATAGTTTGGACAAACCAGCTCCTTTAGCTTCCATTTGTCATTTGACTGCTGTCTTGTTTGCTGTATTCACCTGGTCTCTTCCCCTTAATCACTTAAATTCCTATTAAAATATCTTTTCAGTGTATTCTCTTACTCATCATACAAAAAATATAATAAAATTCTTGAATTTATTATAATTTTATAAATTGTTTATGACAACAACTATTTACCTATGCATGGTTCAAAACTATCTTGTGTGCCTTCCTTTTACTGTACGCACACATTCCGTCTATTACCCTAATAGAAAGCTTATTATCGATGAAAAGCGAGTTGTAATATCTCATCGCTTTGTGTTCAAAGTCCATAATGTGCTTAAGGAAAACGTTATTGTCTTTTTCTTCTCTTCTCGTAATTCAATGCAAATTTAAGTATTTACACACAATATCCCGCAGTTCTTGGCTTAGTATCTGTTTAACTTTTTTAAGAAATGGGAAACTGATAAGGATGGATTTTTTTCAATGAGAATCGTTTGCTCTTATGGCGCATTAATTATCAGAATATAACCCAAACTTCTCGTTTCCCAAGCCATTTCCGCAAATTCAAATTGATCTTTAAAAAAAATTGTTCCCTAAGTGCAGGTAAACTGAAACGCTTTAGACGGACAAGGCTCGTCATTAAAGTCGTTAATTGACTGTATTGCGCTAAAATTTAGAATTAAATCAAAATTAACAATTTTATACAATAAAAATTAAATATCGAAAAAAAATGGTTATACCCTACACCAATCTCGGTACAAGGGGTACGAATGTATGCAACGCAAGGATACAGCTTTTATGTTATACTGTTGGACGCCGAATCACTTTCTGAATCGATTCAAACTTGTCTGTACGGCCGTCTGTCTGTCCGTCTCTTTGTAACTCGTATTCTTGCGTTCAACCTACAGGTCGTAATTTTTGAAATATTTTGCCGACTTTGCCGAAAATTTTTAAGTATTTTGGCCCAAGGACCAACGCTATTAAGAACTGTTCGAATCGGGCCACTTCTTCGAGTACTTCTCGTATAACGTCTTGTTTTAAAATCTTGTTTTGAATCATTGTATGAATAATTGTATTAAGTGAAGTGAGGGGTCGTGTCATGCTATAGTTTTATGTGGAACTTTTATGTGGAGGAATTTTGAATACTTGTTTTTTTTAGTTATTATTCTTTATATGTTTTCGTCACAAAACGGCAAAAGAAGTTGAACTTTTTTATGTTATATAAAAACATGGTTTTTATTATATGAAAAGAGTTCCGGAAAAGAGATCAATGTAGTCCTAACTTGGGACAGTAAACTTTGTTTGTAAAGTCATTATTCTGGACTCATTTTCATCATAAAATATATAAAAAGTAGACTGTGTTACATAAAAAAATGATCAAAAAATTGCAGTTTATAAAGGAAGAAGCCCTAAAAGCGGTCTGGTCCTACACGTTTGCAATAGCTTTCGTTCCTGGGCCTTGGGTTAGAACATGTCAGTATGTCAAAGATGGTAGATGGCGGCGATTACGATTCATTGCCATCTACATACGCGGACAGAGGGACAGGCGTACAAATATGCTTAATAGGAAGTGGTTTCATCTTAAAAGGCTCTAAATATTGAATATATGCGCATAAACTCAATTACATACTTAACTTGATTATAGTTACACATATACTTTTTGTAATAAATTCGCTCAGCCTACACTACACTACTTTTACAGACGAACTATAGAAATTTGTATGTTTTGTAACGACAGCTAAATCAAACAATAGAGCTTACCAAGGATAATTTTGGAATTTCTTTCTCTTTCTGTTTACTTTATGTTTACACATGTGCATAGGTGGTTTATTTACGGCTAATAAATCATAAATACAGAAACGAGCATGGCGTATGAGTGATATTAATTCATAGCAAATTAAAAAGAATTTATAAGAAATTAGTTGCTCTTTTAGGAGTGTGTTCACATATAGCTTACAATCTCATGGATTTAGTTCTCTCTCGTAAGCAATGGGCACACGCGACCAACAGTCTGCCAAAAACCCATTAAATAAAGTTGTTTTACTTACTAGTGTTCATTTGAAGAGTATATGCGTAAATTATAGGTATCTTTGAAAACGGACCTTGGACATGTGAGGTCTTCGTTTTCCTCGCATTGAAACTAAATAAATTTTCATTACCGTACATGGTTACCATTGCCATAATATCATGATGATCTTAATCAAAGCATTCAAATAGTTTGTTGCATTCATTTAGATACCTATGCCTTCTTTATATTAAAACGCTTTCAATGTGATTGAATACCATAGCCTTGGACGCGTATCTATAGGCCAAACAATGTAATTGAGGTTTTGATAATGTATGCGAACTACATTCTGTTTGAGGTGAATTCTGGGTACCCCTCCCTCCAAACAAAAATTTACTTACCTAAAATAGATTATTATAGTGTTACAATAGTAACATGGAATGGTTCACTTTGCATTCACTAGCGCCTTATTAGTTCTACTGCATTATTAGAACCCGTTGGAAGCCTCTACCAGTCATTAGTCATATCATTCGAAGTAATACACAGGCCTGGGAATTATCGATTACCCATCGATGATTGGATACTACAGGTTATCTTATAACTAAACGGTGTCATTGATTATTTTGCCTTTTTTCGAATTTCAGTCAACTTCGACAACTTATCGACAATTCGAATACGACATCTTATGGACCATTTATTGATTTTCTGTAACACTCTGCGATTGCAAACTTTATCTAATAACAGGTAAACAGACAGACGGACCAACTTAGACTCTTACGCCATTCAAAAATAATTCATTCATTTTACAAGTTCGCATTTCAGTGCGTTACAAGCCTGATGTTGCACTTGTTAGACCCTCTTACTCAGACAGCGAATAACGAATCGTGGCGGCCATCATTTTAGGGCATTTGCGTTAAGAAATTTCAGAAAATTTCATTTAAAAGTAATTCATTTACAAGGATTTATTTATTTAATTTCTGTAAATGTTGATATATTTGATTGACACGTAAACGTATTGATTTTGCCTTCTGCCATTTACTTTCAAATAAAGCGGAAATGTTAAAGCATTAGCCCTTTTAGGAAAAAAGGCAATGCAAAGGAAATCCCATACGTACGAAGTTCCGCAAGTAATTGCGATTCTCTTATTAATATTACATTAATCAAACAAATGTGAAGTTACCACAGTTAGTCATTACCTTAAATTAAATATGTTTCATATCCGCGCATATTCTATCATTAGTGTTATACGACCCGAGGACCAGAGGTGGACGATTTTTGGCTGCTTTTGTAAGAAAAATTTAATTTCTTCAACGTTCTTGGTAGAAATTAGTTCAGTAAATTAAACCAAAGTTTCTTCACACTGATCTATACGAAATAGTTTTATAAAGTTTAGCTTGCGTCTGCCTTTGCCTGTTGCCAAAATGTCTTCATCTTGATGGATTGGATAAATGGTAGATGTGTTCATGTACTTGTACAACTAACACATTAAGTCGAGTAATGCTTACGTTATATGCCCTTCTAATGCTATTTTACTTATTTAATTACCGCCACGAATAACTCAAGCGTTACTTAACGCTAACGCTACGAGCGCACTGCGCTTTCTTTGAAAATAAAAGTGTAAAGAGGCATTTGTTTAAAATCTGTCCGAAAGTTCTTCATCGATTGGATTGGATTAAGTTTCGACACAACGTTGCATTCACATAGACGGCAGTTTTTATACACTGTTCCCGACAAATTCCCGCCATTGTGAGATTATTTCGAGGTTAACATGAACGCACGGGGCGTTACAACATATAAAAATACATCACTAAATTAAAAATCCTAGAAAGGTGCACTTCCTCTTTCCTCCATTTTCCGTTCAATCATATTGAGTTATAGCGAGGTGTGGCCCGGTGCACCTAGTAAAATAAATAAAGAATTTATTGGACACTTTCTTTCACTGATGTATTGAGTGGGTTTCGATTAATACCTGTCAAGTCGTGTTACCATTCATTGCCTTTGTCTATTTGCGAACTAAGAGCATAGAGTATGTGCCAATTTCCGGCTTTCTAAGTCAATTTTTGGCTGATAGCGTTCCAACATGTGGCAGACAGATAGACATTTCTTAAAAATATATATAATTTTAGATTTCTTATGGAAAATTTCTGCAATTAAAAATAAATTCTATGCAGCCGCTTCCTTTGGTGAATTCTATGAATTCTATGAATGAATTCTATGCTTCACAATTTCGGTGAGATAGAATTTCAAAATTTTAGTCACGAGTGTGCGTCAGGTAAGAAACCACAGGCCTATTGTTAAACCATTTTTTAAGTGTAAAAACTTGATAAGACTAAGTAGAAAGGCAGAGATTACGCACCGGCTATTGAAGTCTTTGGGCCAATATATGAGTTTGCTCTTCAAATGCATAAGAGAGCGCCTCATATCACTAAGCGGATTAGTAGATGGATAGGTTGTAGCCGAGTTTTACTGAAGCTATTGGCGGCTAATTTTAGACTTTTCGACTCTTTGTTGAGCGCAAGAAAGATATCCATTTGCTACAATTATTCCGAAATTTGTTCTGCATAGCTCTTTAGCATCTTTAAAATTCTTGGGAAATCGTCAACAATTACACAGAAAAAAAAGAAGAAAAACTTGGAATAATACGGAATTTGGGTTTAGACAAGAATGTGTTATTAGTTAACAAACCAAAGAGCAAAGCTCTTCAGTTAATTGACCTGGTCCCACACTTGCTAAACTCTTTAGGGTTGCTTCGTTACTACATATCGTCTGTTCATTTTTTGACGACATGCATGTGCAAATATTTAAACACATATAAGCGAGTATAGTTGGTCGGTAGTGATTGTTAACAAAGGAAAAATAGCTTTTTAGCACTTGTAAGTATTCCTTTATGATGCATCGCAATAAATGCCCGAAGACATGAGAGTGGTACGAAAAAGAGTAAAAATTTCAAACAAAGCAAGATATAAATTTTCAAATAAAACATTAAAGATTGAATATAAGTAAAAGTATTTATAATAATGCAATCAAAAGCATTTTTCTCCTGAAGAGATGTGCGCTCCTTAATAGCAAAAATAATTTCTATTTATTTTAAATCCCTTCTTTTGTATATACAATGCTTGCGCATTACACTTTCGTAATGTTATTAACACTTTCTTTACTTTCATTATTTATTTATTTCTACACGACTCTTTCCCTGTATGTGTGCCTAACGAACTAAGCTATTGTTTGCTATTGTTGTGAACCATGCAAACTGTGTAAAATAACAGTATTAAGAAATTGAAAACAATTTCCTTTCATGCATTAAAAAAACCCGAAACAAATGCCCGCACGAATTTTAACATTTACTAAAATTTATTGAAAATCAATAAAACTGAATTCTCTCTTGATTGTACGTACGTACGTACGGCTCATGCAATAAAATCATAAGCGTAATGGAAACAAAGTTTCTATTTTATTACAGAATTATTGAGTAATATTTAATGAGTTGCAAATTTGTTTGAGTAAACAAGCAAAAAATTTAGTCTACAGCAGAAGTGCAGTTAAAAACTAAGCCTTCAATGTTCATTTAAGGTTTAAGTTTTAAGGGCTCTATAAAAAAATTTGTTTGAATTTCCAACCGTTTCGAAAAAAAAAAGAGAAATAAAAAACAATTAAAAATTTTTAATTCATTTTCGAGGCTATTACGGGTACTTTTTTAAGGACTTAAACTGCGGGGGGATGGTCTTTGAAATTTAGACTATTTGTGATCTGTACAGTTGCTGAGCGTCACTCATGAATGCCTATTAACTTAAGCTATCTTATCGGACATGTCAGAGCTCGGCTGGCAAGTAGAAGGAGCTAACAACAAGCTTGGCCAAGTCAACTTCGAATCAATATGACCCTTTTAAACTTCGGAAATTAAAAACCATACAAGCCATGCAAAGTCATAATAGTTTTTAATAATTTTCATTTATATGAAAAGGTCTTTAGATAATCTCATAATCAGTTTTTTCTACGTACTCTGCTCAAGATGACATTTATCTATTTCTATCATTATGGACCGTTTCGATCCAACCCTTTTGTGGAACAGCTACAGTCGCAAAAATAAAGTTAGAGAAGTGAAATTGAAGGTAACACTCTCTTGCGTCGATGAAGTACGCCAGATAAAAGAATGGTTGTAGGGTGTCAACATACGCGCTCACGGTAGATTGAGGCAGTCTCGGAACACTGTGGTGTTTTTTCCTATCTTTTTCTATAAGTTTCTAAAGATATTAGGATCATTTATATATCCTAAGATTTTCATGTGTATGGGACTGATCCTGATCGGCAACAATTGAGGATAAAATTTTAATTCAAATTTATCTCCATTTTATTTCCAATTTGTTTTCATGCATATTAACATTTTCTCTATGCAAATATTAGCCAACCGATGGAGATGATATGTTTAGAATAAATATATAGATGACTTTGGCGAATCGAAAGTTATAGACAAGCATTTGAAAAAGGTATCGGCTTTTTTTCCGAGACTATTTCAATTTCTAATCTACCGTGACGGTGTTTGCAGACAGATCGCAGCCATTTTTTAGTCTTGAATTCTTGATCATATCTCTATCTTCGTCAAAATTATCATGGGTCAAAATGACCCATAACCTTAGAAGAGAGTTTAAACTGAACATCGGTAGTTCTGCTGCTAGAAACATACATTACAAGGTTTGTGATACGCACTTTTTCCATCAACGCGTCTGAAGAGTCGTTAGTTGCTCATCGTAGCAAGACTTTATTTCGGAATAGTCATAAGTTTAAGTTTATTTTCTTTTTCTCACCTAAAAGAATATTGGGAAACGTGTTTGTGTTTTCCTAATGTATAAAATATTTCTTGAATGCAGCGAAAAATGAATGATTTAAACTATTTTGAAAGGAAACCGTTCAGCCGCACGTAGCCGAAAAGGTCTATATGTTTAAGAAATGGTATGGGAGACTACGACCAAAATAGTATTGGGATGAAAAAAAATCCTTTATAGACGGCAGCAGTTTAATTTAACCTAAAATCAAACACAAGCCGATTAGGTACGTTTAGGATTAAATTTAATATATTTAGATGATCGTCTTAAAGCTATTCAACATTTTCTCAAAGCTATGCTGAGATCTCCGTTTCGAAAATCTCATGTAATCGGTATTATTAAAAGTTATAATGGGACTGTCAGCGATTTTAGTTAGTGAACCTGTTAGCACTGCTTCGTTAAGTCTCGCAATTTCTATTGGAACTAATAATAACGAACCAAAAAACGCGGCTAGTTGCACATTCTCGTGCCTCTTTTAAAAATACATTAAAAAATAAAGATTGCAAAAAGCATTTAATCGAATGAATTTTTATTACAAACCTCGACGAAACCTAGTGGATATGAGCCCAGTCGATAAATGTTATGCCTTCACCGACCGAGCATTCACTATACCTACGACTAAAGTATCCGATCAAGTAAAAGTAAAATTTGACAGATACAAAGCACGGAAAGAGATCCGCGACGTGTTATTGAAGATTTTCGATTGCTCTCACCACTATCACCGTCACGATATTTGCATAAAAAAACTTCCAAAAATCATTATACAAAACCAAAGCAAATAACTTGGAATATTAACGATCTTACCTTGCACCTCTTTTGACATTTTCAGCCTAAAAAGGGATTCATGTCATTTTATTGATGAAATTAAATTTTATTCAAAAATGCTTTCGTATACAAAAACTTCTTGTTACAAACTTAGCTCATTTTATCCACCGAAGACAGTATTCACCAGATTTAAATTCGCATTACTTTTTACTCTTCCCTTATAAAAAATGCTTTTAAGAAATTAAAAATTATATACCTCGTGACCAACGTTAGACATCGGCCTAAATATATTGCCAAATAGAACTTGTTTTGAACAAGAACAAGAAATATTTTTAAATATTTTTCAGTAAACTATCTGCACGTAACAATCAAGTTTTTGTTATGAAATGATGGTCGTCCTAGAAGTACGCGAACTGACTCTGATCATAAACAGAATGTCGCAGCTATTGAACGACGGCTGCTGATAAACTTTATGCAACTTGCGGTATACTATGCAGAACTTACCGTCAAGGAGTGCGTGGAAGAATGCTTTTTGTTGTTACCATCCTTAAGCTTGGGGCAGGTTAACGCTTTACCATAGCTATCGTTGTTTCTTCAAAGTGTTGATTGACTCAAAAAGACTCCTCTCAAACTCTAAAGTAAAGTATTGTGTAAATAGATAGGTAGACTCGTTGGAATCAAAAGAGCAATTTTAGTGCAGATAATTTTATACTTTTGCGCTTAGCTTGCGCTTATTGAAAGTTACAATAATAATGCCGGTAACAGTTATGTCAATGCAATGTCTTTCACACACATTCCTTGCCAGCAGCCCTTCCTGCTATAGGTATGTCTCTCAACAAAGACAATCGAAGAAGAATCTCGCGCAATATAATGGTTTAACTTTTCATTTTCTTTTTTTTTTTAACTAACTGTAACCTCCACTTTCTACTCTTGAGTAACTACTGGCACATTGCACACTGCTATGAGTAGAAATTGTAAAATTTTTTATCCTCTTTCACGTTTTTCTCAAACTTACTTGGACTTTCCCCCTAACTATATCAAAGTTTTCATATAAGCGCATGAGTATCTAACGCATATATGTATATTAACACGAATCTCAAATAACTTCAATATTTTTCAACTTGCTGACTGTCCCAAATTTCTCCAGATATAGCGGTAAAGAATATTTAAGATTGTCTTTACAACATTTTCGTCCAGGCCGCAAGGACTTTAAAATTCGCTTATTCCTTTGAACGGAAATTGGAAAACCAATTTGCAACTGGCCGACCGAGGTTATTAGATCTTCGCCGGATACACTGCACATTTTCTCGACTGCCCCTCAAGCACTAAAGCCTAACACCTCATAGGACAAGCATACACTTTTTTTCATTCCATTTCAGGTACAGTGAACAACGGTTTAAGAAAACTTGCCCTACACAATTCAGTTATCAGGATATTAACTGAACCCTTATCTATTTAGTGACAGCAAAGACTCGGTGTCCTGATGGACATTAACATAAATCCTATCGGAAGTTATTTATAACCCGACTCAAATGCGCTTCATTCTTAAAAAAAACCCTTACCCCATCATTTAGTACGCGTACGCGTCGTGTACAAAATCTTCGAATCATGGCTATCACAATTATGAGCC
>CCAG010021409.1:0-19576 GCA_001077435.1 Glossina morsitans morsitans | reverse complement strand
TGAAATTGAAATATTTTTCATATAACGGCTTTCTCAAAGAATACTCGCACAAGAGATTCACTCCATGTTTTATAGCGTTCTTAAGCCAAAACTCATCAACGAAGCAAAATTTTATGAAAATATTTCAAATATTGTGTGTGTGTGTACGATGAACTCAAAAATCAAACAAATGGACGAACAAACTTAAACCGATACAGAAACTGATTCTAAAACTTAGTGCTTTATGAGCACTAAAGTTGAACTAATTCACATAAAAATTCTAAATCCATGGGTATAATAAAAAATGATTATTTCGTAGGTCTTGCCGGCCGTTACATACACCAACATAACTTTTATATTTATACTCTGTGTACTACAAATGATGTAGGCTACAAAAACTGGCTCAGATAAATGCTTTCGCAAAGTTTAAATTGATGCTTATACACTTTTCAGAAAGTTGCCGAAGTAACTATGAAATTTTCAGATGACTCGCGATATCTTACTCATGAGAAAGTGGCAGCCTTCTTTCAAAATTGATTTTTAGTATTTAGCTAAAGCCACAGCTATAGTCAAGTCGATAGATGCACGAAGAGACGGCAAGATGAACGAATTGCTGACAAGCGATCGCACAAAGAGCTTGTTGAACATATAATATAACGGATCGGACGGGCGACGATTAGATTGGTAAACATGCGAATGGGTAGAATAAATGGAGAGATCAAAAGATTCACGGGCAAGCGGACAGCTAGATAGTCTATGACAGTGGTAAGCGAACGGAAAATCAAAAGGGGAAATAGAAAACCAGGACAAACAGATGGAAAAAGACCGAGACTGACAAACTAAAACGAAAAGATTGGTAAACATACAAAAAAGCAGCATAAAAAAGTTGTAATTAGACGAGAGTAAAGATAGGCGAATAGGTGGACAAGTTGACTGACTGGCAAAAGGGCGGTCGATGGGAGAAGAAGGGACAGATGTATAGATAACGAACGAATGGACAGAAGAGCAGAGCATATGAATGAAACGCTAAAAGCGAGGAAAGACTAATGGACAGACTTGATTAAACCGACATACCGGCTTAAAATGATCAATATACCAGAAGAGAGTAATTTTCGATCAAATGGCTTACAGACGGCTCTTTTTCTAATTTGCAATTCGAGAACATCTGCCATTGTCTCTCTTAGAGACAAGAAATCAAAAACAACATAAGGAAATAAAAATTCTCAAAAGAAAATTCCCTTTGGCGATTATAATAAAACGTAGTTTTTTTCACAACGTAAACCTTCACTTTATAACACGCAAGACTTCATTTACCTCTAGCGCGATAAAACTTTTTTTCATAATTATAGTTTGACATAACATGAAAGCTACAATGACTTGAACTGTCATTCTTTTACCAAATGGCAGCAAAAATAAGCAATTGTTTTACGGCATATTAAGAAATAAAATGAGACCACAACTTAATGATATATAAAAAAACACAGTAAATATGCCACTTGACGCAGCGGATACTAAAAATGAAAGCATTAAACAAGAAAAAAATTTACCGCACATTCATCCAAAGAAATGTAAGAGTAAATCAAGTTATAACCGGCTATTTTAAAAGCACTAAAAAGTTAAACTGACATTGTAGTGTAACGGGAATATGTGTTAAAATCGTTCAATCAAAAAATTGTAATTTCAAATATATAAAAACAGAAAAAAATAATTTGGATTCTTATGTGTCCGCCATGGGCTTTAATAATTTATAGTAAGAGATGAGTGGATGTAACGAGCAAAAGTTCGTACATTTTGGCTTAAAGAAATAGGTGTGTTTTCAATTTACGCTCTACTGGCGTGTCTCCTCTCCCATTTGTTGCACTTTCAATACCGACCTAAGTGCAAGAATTTCCAACAAACATCCGCACGGACATATAGAAGGGCAGATTGCTATCATTTTCACTCAGAGTTCTGGCTAAAAAGTCATACTCGTTTCACGGAGCTTATTAAAAACTTAGCAGCTGCAGAACGTAAATTTTGCGGACAACCCAAGGAAAGAAGTTTGCATTAGTTTTCTGTACTTAATCCCATCGATGACATCTTTCCAAAAAGGGATAAAAATTAGTGTTTTCTTCACAAGCCGTTTTCACGCGAACGACACCTATTTTGGAGATTAAGCCCGAAGGACTTCTTTTGAAAGAACTCGATATCTATGTCGCGCACGTTTTACACTTCCCGTGTTGTGAAAAACAATAAAAAAATGTATACTTCAATAACCGAATTCCTATTTATACTAGAATCTCTTATCCCAAACTTACGGAAAAGATCGAAATTTCAAAGAAACATTTTTCTTCACATAGTGAATTCTTTCCCATTTATTCTTAAAGTGTTAAAGTATATATTAAGCTAATTAAAAGAGTTGCTCGATTTCGAGTCACTTTCTGAATCGATCTAAGCTTGTCCGTCTGTCCGTCCACTTTGCTTCTTTGCGTTCTACCAACTTCTTCTGAAACTTCTCTGTAATATAGTTTGGAGTGCTTTTCAAAATAGTTTGGAACGAACCAGTTTTTCGACTACTGCCCCTTTAGGGCTTTACTTTGAAAAGCCGTTATATGATTTAAATGAAGTGAAATAGGACAGCTAACTGCGAACCGCGGCTCATTATAGTGTTTTTCCTTACTTTTATTTTAAAAGCTATAAGCGGCGTTTATTTCATCGATGTATGTACATAGTATGCAGTACAAATGGGATGGCAACGAACGTTTGAATGCCTTCTACCATTTACAAATCGATAAGAAACTGTATACATATGTAAATAAAAATAATAATAATAATGGATTAGCTTAGCGACTCTTCCATTGTTATATGTATTCACCTCACCACTGCTTTTTTAAATATAAACAAAAAAATACATAAAAAAGTTACATAAGCATTTACAAGCAATTACATCAATTTCTTACAACATATAACATAAGCAAAAAAAAATCTATTTTCTTCTCTTCGCTCCGTATTAAAGAAAAGCAAAGCACATTATAAAAAAACTAAATAAACAAAATGGATTGAAACGCTCGAACTCAGCCATCGAATTTGATGTATCTGCCCTATCAGCCGCCAACCGGCGCAATCTTTATTGCAGGTAATTTAAAAATAATAGCAAACTAATTACGTTTATGAAATTATTATTATTACACATAACACAAATAAATGAATTAATTTTCAATTTATAAGTTCAACTTTCTCATATAATTTGCTTATATAATTAATTAATTACAAAATTATGATACAATAAGTGCCGAAAAATTCGCTTAATTATCGATTAAAAGCTTTATAATATTCAATTTTCAATTTTTCTTCTTTAATGTATATTTTTATTGCAATCCGTTCTGCTAAATTAGATGAGAAATCATAAAAAAAAAAAATAAATAAATAAACAAAGAAACGAAAAAATAAAATGAAAACAAAATTCATTGCATTTCACTTCGAGCATTTTTGTTAATTAAATTTCTTTAAAATTTCCTTTGATTTATTTTTCTCTATTTTTCTTCGTCTTTCTTTTCTAATTTTGTTCTTTTCATTTTCTTTGTCTTCTTTTTTTGTTTGTTTTTTCTTATTATTCTTTTCTTTTCTTTTCTTTTCTTTTCGGTATTTGGCATTTGTTTGTCTCTTCTCAATTGCAGCGATCGCTCAATGAGCTCGGAACATGATTATTCCGATCAATCAGAACATTCGGAGAAATCACCTTTGGTTAGCGCAAGGTTAGACAGTCTCGCTAGGCTATTTTTTAGCAAATCGATGCCAGCGGAAACCGGAAGTAGAGACACAATAGAATCAGTACTAACAACAAGGTTGACAATTATTCTGTTGTTGTTGTTGTTGTTTTATTTAGCGTTAAAAACAACATCAAAAACAAAAATAAAACAAAAACCAAAATCCTTATAATACATAGATATATATATATATATATATATATATGTAGTTAAACTTAAATTAACTTGAATGCCTATAAATTTTATATTTTTCAAAAGCCAGTTCACAAAATATTTATTAATAGCATCTTTGTTTAAAATTTATATTAATTTTTTGTATAACCAACTATTAGAGTAGATTTTGAAAAGCATGCTTTTGTTGTTGTTGTTCTTTCGTTCGTAGTTCGCTTCACGTTTATAGCCCTCTCCACACCTAACAGTTTGTATTGCTGACCGCTTTTATAATGCAGTTTTTTTTTTCATAAATTTGTCGTTGCTGTTGTCATTTATTGTTGTTGTGTGTTATTTTGAAATATAATCGTAGACATTTTTATTATTTTTTATGCAACACGGTGCACACTCTCGAGCAATCCTTTTCGCTTCAATATTAATTAAATATTAATCATATTCTATATTCAAAGATTTCATCTAATAACGATAAAGTATAGTTGTTTATTAATTCTCTCTTCACATGGAAACGTATACAACAAATTTTTTTATTAAAGTAGGAAAGTCAGTTCAATATGTTGTTGTTTATTTGTTGTCTTCGCTTTAACTAAAGTATTTGCTTTAACTAAAGTATTTAAGGTTTTCTCTGAGTCAATTAAAATTCCCGATCCTCTACATAGAGGAAATCAAAAATGTTTCCAATAAAAAGAACTCACAATAAAAATAAGTATTACAAGTGTATTATGCTTGATAGTCTAGCTAAGAAAAACTTACTCCTTGAACAAAAAATAATAAAATTTAGTGAATGAAATAAATGCCCAAAAAAAAAATCCAGATCATTTTTCAGAGTTTGCAGACTTCTCATAAGCTTTTATTATACAGATATGCAAAGCAGGTCTAGCTTGGCTTAGCTGTCATTGACGAGTATAACGAGTCATGTATACTTACACAATAAGCGCACGTTTTTCAAAGAGATTGTGACAGCTCACTGGCTAAAGATATGTATATTTGAATGCTTATGCGTGTATCCGTTGCACCCTTACTCTTTCTGTCTCTCTATTACATATTTCTCGTACAATCTTAGAAAACAAATTTATTCTCAAATTATTCCTCTGAACTGTTCCCAACTTAAATTGAAACATCAATAAGAAAAGACACCGATTTTTCTCAAGTTATAACCACAAAGTTTTCTACATGTTACACTTGACAACTTAACTTTGTGTGACAAGTATATATGTCATGATCTGTCCATCCATGCTTGTCGGAAAATCTTGTGAGAATTATTTTTAAATGTGTATTTGCCGCAATAATGTGCTGTAGATAAAATTATTGTGATTTAGTCAAGTCATTTCATTACAAACTACTTCCATATTACAGGAGGCCTGTGTTTGACGAGTATGCGAGTATATCGCCGAAAAGGTCGACACACTTAACTAGTTAATCTCTTAGTTAAAGGTTTCTTTTTAAAATCATTAAATAAAGTCAGGAAATTTGATAGCTCACTTTGGTCACTATTCGGTGTTGTCGAGAAAAACTCCCTAAGAAAATGTACATAGGCTTTAGCTTGCGATTTCGTGAATCAACCATGTCTGGGTTACATTCAAAGACCTAATATCTTATATATCTTAGAAATTATCTAACAGTATGGCAATATGCTTGGTACTTCAATGATATTTTTGAAAACACAAAATATAGAAATAAACGATCTTTACTTCACCGCGCTCAGTGTATGCGCACACTTCGTATTACGCATACATAAACAATAAATACTCTGGTGCCGTAATATCATGCACACTTGAAAACTTTTATTGTTACAGTGGAGGCATTGAATATAAATTATTCCTTAAGTTATTGATTGAAATCCCTGCCTAATTCCAGCGACTTGAATCATGTATTTTAGGATTATTTCAATGTTTGCATATTTTTCATTTTTGGCTCACTTCCAGTCTTGAATGCTTATGTCCTTCTCAAGATTACCAGCTAATTTCAATGTCGTCCCGAGACACCAACGTCTCATTCTAACATATAAAGTAAAGCTTAAAGATAAGATCGCTTGTGGTATATTAAGTTTGTGCAGGCGCACGTAAAACCCAACGCGATTTAAAACAGACTGACCTTTTATCATAGCGATTGATTCAGAAACTGGTTTTGATTCGATCTAGGCTTGTCTGTCCGTTTGTCCCTCTGATGTCTGGCCATCTATTTTGTGTTCAAACTACAGGTCGCAATTTTTGAGATGTATTGATGAAATTGTGCTTTGACGCTATTGAAATGGTTGAGACCGGTCCCCTTTTTCTCCCACTCTCCATATAAATCCTTATTTTGAAAAATCTAAACTGAATCTTTGTATAGTAAAAAAGTATAATTTTCAACATTTCACGGTGAAAATCGATTCATAATATTAAATTGGCAAAGAAACCAATCTCGAAGAATTTGGACCACGTAGATCTATTTTTTGAATAACACAGCATATAAAGAGTCTCAGGAAATGCAAACCCTTGTACGCTAAAAGGGCCTAATTGTTAATATTTTATGATAAAAATTTGTTCAAAATGAATTCGACCAAATTTGGACCCATGAGTGTATTTCTTAGATTCCACGCCAAATAAGATTTTTCGTGAATAGTCAGTCCTTCGGAAAAAGCTTTATTTTTTAATATTTCATAAATTTAGCAAAAAAATTAATGATTAGGAATTTGGACCACATAGGTCTATATTCTAAAGATAGAGAGAGAAAACTGGTTTCTAGTTTTTTTATAAAAGAAACTGAAAAATAATAAAATTTT
Source organism: Glossina morsitans morsitans (assembly GCA_001077435.1). Taxonomy (NCBI): domain Eukaryota; kingdom Metazoa; phylum Arthropoda; class Insecta; order Diptera; family Glossinidae; genus Glossina; species Glossina morsitans. Next base: position 12,919 of record CCAG010021409.1, on the reverse strand, counting down.
TAGGAAGTAAACTAACTTTGCTAAATTTCACGCCAGGTTATGTTTTGAGCTTCCTCCAATATGAGGGCTGTCATGAAAAGTATGCCTTTGCGTGAAAATAATGTTTACTTTATGAAGTGTTATTACTGAAATGAGTGAATAACTTTACTAGGCGAAGTGCTGTAGGGTATCTTATAGTCGGCTTTGCTTGACTGTAATATTCCTATTTGGATTTTTCACAATGTTTTCGTAGGTTACGGTTAAAATGAATTGTTATTTGTTTGATAAAATTTTTAATGCGAAAAAATACATATACATACAAAATACAATGTATATATATGTAGATTATAAATTGTATAATTTATGTAGAATATAAATTATACAACGTATATGTATAATCTACAGAATTACTATTAGGTATGGGGTCAGCTCTTCATTTAGGTTGTGAGCGTAAATTTAATGATTAAAATAAGAAAACAAATTATTTGTAAAAAAATGATTAAAAATGGGCAAGACCGAATCTATTCTTTCGAGACGTTTCAGTGCAAGACTCTCTGCGGTGCTGATCGAAATTTAAATTTTAAAAAAGTCAATCTAGCTTCCTTTACCTAAGGAACCACCGTATGATTATCTAAAAATATTGATTTTTAATTGATTAAACAAATAAAAAATTACTCTCTCTTATTAATAAAAAATATTCAGATTAACTCATCGAAAACGCATTCTACGCATTCCACAAGAGAACGTTATTTTAAGGATAGTGAAAAATTCGTTTAGAAAAAGATGAAAATTGTTTGAGTTATGCTGCTTGCCTTTTTGAAAGAGAGGATTTAAATTCTCAAGTCCCCTAATACGCCTATGCAATTGTGTCTAAAAGATCAATGTTTTTAACTACGTGAAATTTTGCATGCAAATGATTGTGTTTGTATGTCATTCTCGACAATTTAAGGCATCATTTAAGCCAATAATAGAAAATGCGGTTTTCCGAAAAACGCACAGTGGCCTTATCTTTTATATTTAACTATTCTATGCATATTGGTTTGTATACGTGTACAGGTGTATACACATTCGTATGTGTATATGTGCAGAGAATTTATTTGTTCGCGGTAAACACATTATCATAATAATAAAAATGGTATATATATATATATATATATGGACAGAGGTAGAGGGAGATAGAAAGAGAAAAAAAGAGAACCGTCACAGATCAGTTTAAGTGGAGGCTGCACATATGTTAAATACCTCTTCTTAATAAATTAAATTTTAACTTATACTTCTTCGAAAACTTTTTAAAAGAAAGTTTTTGTTATGAGTACCTTTCTCTCCCTTCGTCAGTTTGTGAATTTTCATAGTTTTTTCGTTTATTTCGGAGCTTCGTCGGTTCCATTGCATATCAATGGCGAAAATGTTTTTTTATAAAAAAATAAAATTCTTTTTCTTCCCCTACGATGTTTTTTCAAAAGAAAAGGCATTGTATCGGCTTCGATGTTGCTTCACAGTTTCAAAAATCCATTTTACTAATAATTTGATATAAGTTAAGTAAAAGAAATTTTCTTCGACTTCAGAATAAAAAGAGACATTCGAACAACTAAACTTTATTTTAAAGATATTTATGAAGGAATTCTTTAACAACAAGAATTCTGCTATATTCACTTTGTTTAATAACATTTCTTTGCATTTGAGTTCAATATCACAACAACGAAAACGTAATCAAACTACAAAACTTCACCAATTTAATAAATCATTCGTTTTAATAACAACTTGGGTTTACCGATAAAAATACACGATAATGTGGATGAAAGAAAACCAAAACTAATTATGTTCTGCGGAGAGAGATAAGTAGAAAAATGAAGACTTGAGAAAGTAGCTAATAGCATGTGATCCCTTTAAAGCTCTAAAGCGGAAAACCTACGGGTGAACATAAATATCAAAAAAATTTTTTAGGTTTAAAACGAATCTTCGAAGCCTTACGGATTTTGCAAGTCCCTCTTAAGTTCAATTTTTCTGTCATGTGCATATCTGCCGAATTCAGAGCTTAATAAAATACGAAAAATAAATTTCAGATGAAAACCTCGTCAAAATAAACCTCAAAGGAAAACAGGCTAGAGGTCTTTTCTAGAGGTCTTTTTCAAAACCAATTCTGTCCCTTAATGTCAGCCAAACTGCACAAACTTTTGTAACAATGTGGAAAAGTGAGATGATAGTTTCGTTTCTCAAGAACACGGTTCGCGTTTGCCGCGTTATAACGTGTACGGTGCTATAAGCCCAACGATAACATTACTGGCTTCTCGTCCTTTGGTGGCGGATAGCAAAGCAAAAGATATGAATATGAACACATTTCGAAAAGTAAAAAACTTATTCTTACAAAAAGGAAAAACTTAACAATATGAAACTTGAGAGTTTGCATGTTTAGAAGTTTTAGAAAACTTTGCCAGCAGCATTTACTATCAATGAATAAAATTATGTTAAAGCAAGAAAGAAAAAAAAAAAAAACAAAAATTTCAACAGGTTTGCAGAAAATAGAAGATTTAATGCCAACAAACCAGATTATAGAGTGCTTACACAAAATAATTCCAATCTTTGCCAACTTTTCATTCAATTCAAGGTTCCAATTTAACCAATCGGCAATAACCACACAACTAAATTTTAAAACTTTAATTTCAAATAATTTAAATTTTACGACAATTGATTCTCCATTTTAATATATTTTTGAACGACCCCGTATATTTTTATAATGTTTGATTTATATGCAAACAGAAATCGAAAAGATTTATAAAATAAATAAATAAAAAAACTATAGTGGAACTCGGCCCACCATTACATAACCCGCACCATTCGGCACTTATTCAATATTCACATAACGGCTTTTCAAAATAAGTTGTTATATGGAAAGTGTTCGAAAAAGCGGCTCGATCCAAGCCATTTTCAATAGCGTTCGTGCTTGGGCCAAAACACGTCGGTGTATCAAATTTCATTGAAATATCTCAAAAACCTATAGGCTGAATGCAAGAATTGGGGATGGACAGATGGACAGACGGGATTCAGAAAGGGCTTCTGAATCGGTCGGGATAATAACAGATGACTACTTGTGGGTGTTGTACAAATCCGTGCAAACTCAACATATCCTTGTACGACAAGTGGTGTAGGGCACAAAAATAGAAGCAAAAAAGTATCGAGCGTTGCTAAAAATCAAACATATTTCCCCATTCTATCTCTGTGTTTATGTTATAATCGTTAGGACTTAATAGTCAAAAATTTTCAAAGCAGACTCTGCGTCAAGTAATTATGTACTTATAGCGGCGCTTAACCCTAAGCACACTTTATGGGCAAATTCTCTGATCGCCTTGAATTCCTTCGTATTGGTACTGTTTCTTATTGAAATCCATCAACTCAAACTGACTTTCACGCTATGTTCAGCGAACACATTGCTTGTCTAATGACATTAACAGACGTTTTAGCAGAAAACTTTGTCGCCGAGATTCCCCTCTCAACATAACGACACACAAAACGAACTCAGGATACAGGAATCCTAAGTTATTTCACTCAAGCTCGCCTTCTCCCTGTCACTTTTTCTTTCCTCACTTTCTACTGACCGTCACTGTGCCGCATACGTGTAGAGGACAGTCCCTGAGGCTTTGGTCATATTTAAAAAAATTAATTAATTGTCAACACAACTATATGGGTTTGGCAATTTTGTCCTCGTTGGACGGCATTCTCGAACAAGTCTTCGATGAATGCATAAATGTTCTAAACGTAGAATTTGCCGATTTGTTTATCCGATATTATACTGTGTACTGTTCTACAAACTCAAAAGCTTATGTTTTAGCAAAAATAATATTCAGTTAGATATTTGAGAGAACAATTTCCGTTCCTTTTTATAAGAACGTAATACAAAAAATATTGAGCCTAGTTAGCTTCAAAAGCGAAGGCACTTGAGAATGAATTCAATGAATAAGATAAATGTGTACGAGCATGGGCCGAAGGCGCAAAATTTTTTAAACAAATTAATATTTCTTTCAATTGCGGAGGAAGAACAACAAGGCTATAAATAGGCAGCGTTTTTGCCTTTTGAAATTTCAAAGAAAATAAATGAAATTTATAAACATTTGTGTTCGTAAGCGTGTACGTATAAAATGATATATGTGTTAAAAGCGTACGCACACCAGCTCGATTTTTACATTTATTTCAAGGATTTTATTTCCTTATCTGCTTTAGCTGTAATAATATTTTCGGTTTCTTTTTTTTGTTGGCATCATAAAATTTGGAACAAGAAGAAAGCATGTATGTATAAGTGTACATATGAGTGTGTGGGGATATATGGCTATTATTACATACTCTGACAAAGATACATATGTTTATATAACTACGAAAATATATTCATTCACACTTTGTGCAACAGAGAAAAACATTTTCGATATTTATCTTTTATTTATTTTTTTTTTGGAAAAAAGGGAAAAAAGATTTGGACAACTGCTGCATCCTTAAATGCAGCCTCACTCTATATACTACTGCATATAAGTATAGTTGCCTACATATATGCTTGCTTTGTTATTTAATTTTATACAAACAAATGTTTACACAAGACATCGGAATGTTTGCTGAAATGCTAAGAATAAAACCTACTATAAGAAGAGTGTTTTGATATGTTCTTCCTTCAAAAACTTTGTTTTCGTATGCATACATGTACGTAATATCTTAATACAGTCTTAGAGTATTCTTGCTTCTGCATAACTCTTGAATACGTTTAGCTGAGAACAAGAATTAATTTCATGAAACGTTTCAATCTTCCCTCTGATACTTGGCCCTATTCATCTGTACATTAAATATTTTAGGATTTGAGGAGAAAAGTTTTGAAATATGAAATCTTCCAAAGTCTGTTATTGCAGGCATTGTTAAGGTCAACCCTTAGCAGTAGTAATAGTTATCCTTAATGCAATGTAATAAACAGTTAAAGTCGTGGAAATATCCTTCAACTGCTCATATATTATATATTTGGCTCGACCATAGTCGAGTAGAGACGAGTCGCGATTACTACTGTTTGCTAAAAGCGCGTAGCGCTCTCTCTCTGTCTCTTTCCCAACTTCTTTCCAACCATCACCGAATTCCACGTATAGAAGACACAAAAAAAAAAAAAAGAAATACAGCGCAATGCGGACTAACAGAAATTGAGTCCTTATCTTTTATTTGCCCTTTAATTAGGGGTTGCAACTTGGGTGTTAGACCGTAACGACCATCAAGAAGAAAAATATAGGAAAGTCGCTTCACCGGGCATTTAGTGGGCATTCATCAAAGTTATATCTCGAGATAGAGATTTAAACACGCAAACACTGACTTGGTAGTCGCGACTCTTATCTGTTCAGCTAAGCCGATTCCGAATCCAAGCCCTTGGGGCTTTCTCGAAAATTTGCAAAACAAAGCGGTTGAGGGCATCCCGCTTTAGCGTAGAGGGCGGTAGAGAGTAATATTCGGCCCTACTTACTATGTAATTCGACTTCTGATCATCCAGCTTAATAAAAATATACGCAACTTTTAAGGGAATCAAGATCTATGTCTTGTAAGAGAAAACTCGAGAAAAACTTTACAATCCCAGTTAAAAGAACTGAAACTGATTCAAATTTATTTCTTTCAAAACAATACTATCCATAAATATGGATCGCCTTGGACGATAATATGATAACACTAAACAATCATTGAGAAACTCTTCACAACGTCGTGTTCTGCCGAATTTCGCTTACGTTATGAATAAACTAAATTAAATATCGTAAAAAAATATACCAACATGGGAACGTATTTCTCAGTGCCTCGGGTCATTTTCTAATCTAAAACGCATAGCTCAGGTTTTCAATAACCTTTTACCGGTTTGTACAACAGACGTGATTTGATCGATTTAAAAAGTCACTTCACTGCGAACTATTCGCAGTAATAATTTTGTAAGATCTGCGATAACCACGGCTTGACCTGACTAAATCTGATCTAATTGACTTCTCTTTCCGGAGTTAATAGATTTTCAAATTTACTTAAAAGGGTTTACCCCTTCTACCAGCTAAATACAATTAATTGTTTACTATTACTACGAATCACTATTTTTATACTCATCGCCGAAAAATGAAGGGTACACTCACTTTGTCATACCATTTGCAATAGCCGGAAGGAAGCTTCAGAGACCTCACCCGTAAAGTATACACACTCTTGATCAGCGTCAAATTCTAAACAGAATTAAGTATGTCCATCTGTCTGCCTATCTCTTTGTGTAACGTCTGTGGCAGACATTCTTCTAATCTCAAAAAGAAAGCTATCTGCTTCTTGGTTGGTATTGAAAGTGAGCCAAATCGGTCAAAGGACACCACCACCACCAGTACAACATAACCTAAAACCACTTCAGTTTTCAAAAATAACAAAAAAACTTGGTTTTTCGCCCGTTACTTATAAGACAATGATAAAGATGTGCATGTATATTCTAGCGCGGTTCTGTAGCACCTGTATAATGAATGAATGAAACTTCACGGGATATATAAAAGCTGCCTACTAATGATCCATGTCAAATGGGTAATGGGTACGAAAGATTTGATTGCGGCCGAATATAAGAATCTTCCTTGTCATTATTTTCTACTTTGACTGAGCTAAGCCAAAGTGAAATTGGAAAAACCTCTACCCTTGAACCCGATACACTGACATTTATTAAAAGACTTTCGTTCTGATTATTGTCTAATATGTTATACTTTCTTTGGCTGAATCTGCAAGATACCTACCTTTCAAAGCATATATAATTTTCTTACTTGTAAAAAATTAAGCCGAACCAAAAAATGAATAAAATTTCCTTTAGCTTTTATGGATTACAAGTACGTAAATGATTTCGTGAAGCTGTCCCTTTCTTATCTTTTACTGTATTCTTGTCGGATTATAAAAAATATTTTTGGAACTTAAGTTCATTGCAATAAAATCTCTGCTTACTATAAGTTGAGAAAATTGCTTTATGACAAACTATTTGCGTTGTAAGAAAGGATGTGAGCAAACAACCAACGGTGATATCTTGTGCAAATGTATGGAAATTTGGATTGAGAAAAAAAAGAAAAGATAAACATTTTCTAAACAGAAAAAGTGATTGATTGTAATGCAGAAATTTGCATTTGGACTACAAGAAGGAAATATTTATGTATTTTATTTACGCACATATAATAAACAGTAACTTTATTTAATATTATTATCGAATACAAACCAAAAACAATATATTTCTTCAATTAATTTCCGTATTTTTATAATATATATACAGATTATATATATATATATATGAAGAAATGTTATTTACTTAATTGCTTTTCTTTTTCTGCCTTTAATGCACACATACACCCACACACATTCGCATACTCTAGAAAAGCACATGCATACACAGCAAAAAAATATCAAAATGAGAATTAATCAACTAATAGATCTTTTAGAAAATAATAAAAATGAAAAAAACCTTAAAAATAAAAAACATTTTAAATACACTTAAATTTATTTAATCTTTTTTTTTTTTTTTTAAACTTATTGTAATAAAGTTGATATTACGAGTTACTATTTTATTTATGTAATTTTTCTCTTAAAAAAAAAAAAAAAAACAAAAAAAAGGAAAAAAAATGCATTTTAATTTTTAAAAATGAAAACAAAACAAAAAATGCGTTATATAACGCAATGAAAATAAACAACTGAAAGCGATAATATTTGTCTATACATCTCATGTCATCTTCCGTTTCCGCTGTGCTTTTATTAGGGATTTATTTCTTCGTATCCGGTTGTTTATTCAATGTTTTGTGTTTTTTTTTTTTTTTTTTGTTTGTAACAAGTTCAGTACTTTAGATTAGGACGTGAAACAAAAATATTTCAATTCCTGACGTTAAATTTGTATACACCAATGTAAATATGTGCAAATACCTACAATAATAGCACACTCGGGTGCATATTTATACACATTTAGCAAGTGTTTAGTGTTGAGAAGACAAGTATGTATGTATATGAATATTTAGCACATGCACATCAATACTTACTACATACTTTGATTGCGTAAAGAAAGTGTTCAGTTACATTATGATGCTGTGTATGCAAATGTTTAAACTCTAAGCCATAATAACAAACATAGAAGTGTTTTGATTTTCAACCTAATACACGTACACAAAGTGCATAAAAATTCGATATCTATTCAAAGTAAATTTAGTCTTGGGTAACGTAGGCATCTATTGGTTGGTGTGTGTGTGTTTGAGTGCTCTTTCCTATATATATTGTAATTATATAGCAAAGCAATTAAACTTAGCAAACTGAAATTTGTCGGTATTAATAATTTACGATATAAGTAATTATTAATTGATACTAAAATGAAAATGTACTTGATGCGTAAAAACATGTAAACATTTGGCGTCTATTTCTAAATCTCGATACGCAATATACATAAACAAAATATATTCGGAATTAAACTTCTATCAGGCATTCATTATACGAAACGACAAAGTTAACGAAAAGAGTAAACAACGTAGCTTTCGATTGCTTAAGCTACTAGCTTTAATGTTTCAGTATCGATTTCAGGACAGGACACTACTGTGTGGATGTTTTCGGCCAAAGCAAACTAGAACTAGAAGCGAACTAGAAAACATATAGTGGATTTGACCAAGTATTGGAGCAAGCACTAGTAAAAGTTAATAGTACACGGTGCGCACATCGCCCTTACTTTTCAAATATTAGGTAGCTTTTGTATACTGCTATAAAGGTGTTTTTTTTTTCTTTTTTGCTCATTTTAGACTTCCCGGTTGTTTTGCTCTCAATGTAATTGAACTTTGTCTTTAACTCAACTATCATAAGTTTCTGACTCGCCAAATTCAGCAACCTTAGGAAAGCATTTTACTCCGAAATGCGATGTTTTTTTTAAGTAACCGATCTGAAGGATTTTATATATATGTTATAGGTATATACCTGTTAGATATTGTGACATACGTGTATATAACACATTCATTTTGCAAATTGTGAGTATGGACGATAAAAATTGAGTTCAGACATTCTTAGCTACGAAAGGACGTGCAGACAAGGAACGACTAATTGTCAAATTATACAGAAATGATATAAAACAAACGGGGGACACAATTAACCCTTTGCACTCCTCCTCTTATTTTTTTGTTTTTACATACTACTAACTGCCTCAATAATAATTGCAAATAGTATTAAGCGGGCGTTATGTCCACATAGTATTTGGGATAAGAAATGTAAAAGTAACCCTTGGCCGCTTTACGGGTGCAAAGGCTTAGTATTATCTTTTTCTAAATTTGGCATAAATATGTTCCCCATCTTTGTTCGAAAAAGTTCAAACATTATGTTCAAAAAATACCGGGACTTTCGAAATAAAACAGACTGTTTGCTTACTCATGCAAATTTATTGCATCTTCTTCGAAGTTACAAATATAATTTTACAAACAAAAAATCATTTTATATATTTATATAAATATATCTGGTCTGTTTTTTTGGTTTGATTCGTTTTTCTTTATGGATTAATGGAGCAAATCAGAATTTTGCTTTTTAAAAGAAAAAAACGAAACTTTAAAAATTATATTTAAAAAATATTTTTACAAAATTTAATAGACTCGATATACACATATCTACTGATATTTTTTAAAATGATATTTAAGTGCTACAAGACTTTTCTGTGTTTTACTAGCCATGTAAATTTGAAACCGGAATTTCCCTATAGTTCTAACGCTACGTATAGGGGAAATATTTGTCATGTGTTTTTTTATAGTTTGCACGTCTGGTGTCGAATATCGTACAACAATCCTTTTTCGAACAGGAAAAATATGTTTTATTTCAAACGAAGAGCGAGAATATTTTTTCTTTGGCCGAATGAAACGAAAGTCTTTTCTGTATCGTCTCCTTATTGAATGGGGATGAAGAGTGGATCTTGATTGAACCAATCACATTGTACGCATGGACGGCGGAACTGAATCACTTTGGCGAGACAGAAAGACGATGTTGTGTGGTTGATGGGATCAAAAGGGTATTGTCCATTATTGGCTGTCAAAACGGTGAATACGGAACGACATTAACATAAATCAAACGGTTTGAAGGGTTCTGTACTGTTCAAAAAACGGCCAGAATATCAAAAAGAACCAAGCAAAGACATTTTTACATTCGTCCATCTATCCATATTCCACACGCGGCTGGCAACACGTTAGAGTTACTCAACCACTTCATTGCATGGATGCTTTGATTCGTACGAAAAGAAAGAGTCGTTAACACGACACTCAGATGCTCAGATAGCGTCGCTCAATAATTCGAAAAATATATATTTTTATAATTTTCATGCAATAAAAGTCTATTTACTATACAAAAATTCCGGTTTCATATGTACATTTCTAGTATATCCACAAACCATAAATATGACCAACGAACAACTAGAGGATTTTGCGCGTCGCTGATGGTTTTTCCGTTCTTCGCTGTTTGAATTTAAAAATTGATGCAAAGGGTTTTTAATTGATCCAAGGAAACACTTGAAAAGCAACGACTTCCCTTCATAAGCATGACTGAAAAAACCAAAAAAAAAAAACAGAAAATTTATTTTTAATGACAGGACACAGCACATACATACATAAATAGATGTAACAACTGATGCGATTGTCTCACAATTGACAAAATATTCCCGCGATAATTGCTGCGCTGTATAACCAGCATTTTCCCTAAAGCGAATTTAATCTCTTTTATTTGCTCAATTTCGAAGAAAAGACAATAAAAAAAAATTAAATTAAGCTTTAGGCAAGTGACCGAGACATACTTTCTCATTAACTTAAAAAAAGGTCTTGCTGGTAGTTAGGAAGACGGCGATAAGGATGTTTTCTGAACATCCAACGTTTGATGAAGACGTAAAACTAATATCAGATCGATGCTTACGGCAGTTCGTAGATTTGATGTAAATTTTTGAAATTTTGAACCACTTTTTCGAATTAGCTTTAATTTTGCATATTTTTAAAGAAGCCAGTTGAGGATCTTAAAATTTCAACCTTCCAACGTCATAGGACAGAGAGAAAGATTTATTAAATATGTTCACAATGTCTCATTAGTCATGAGTGTGGTTAGTCGGTGCTGCATTTGCATTTGCTACAGTAAGTGAAGAGTATTTCTAATCTCATCCTTTAGTAAGTCCGCTGGATATGGAACGTGTAAAATTAGTATAAAAATGCTTCAATAAAACATTGCAATGAATTAAAATGTAATGAAAACTCATTGACATGAGCAGGTTGTACCGTATTTTATAATCACCGCGCAGAGATTGTTAAGTGTTAATTAACAAAAAAAAAAAAAAAAAAAAACAAAAAAAAAATATGACACTTTTACTAATTGTCTAATTCATATTCATTTATGGCGACAGTCATTTCTGCATATACACACATACACATTGTTTTCATTTATTTTAATATGTAAATATAAATAAATAAATAAAAAAAGCAAAAAGAAAAACAGGCGGCAAATCTAGTCGCAATCGTCATTATCTGTCTTGAATAAGGCTGCGTTATGCGAGAAAAGAACGGCAAACAAAACATTGACACAAGTATTCTTGTCATTATCCTTATTACACTTAAATGAAACATTAACAAACAAAAATTGTGACATTCGTACAACTAAAAATGGCAAAAATAAAAAAAAAATAAATATATATATATATATATGTACACATACATATATATATATATATATATATACTCATATATATATATATATACATATATATGTGTATATATATATATACACAAATACCTATGTACATGTATTTATACACATACACGGACACCACTATTTTCATTGTTCACTTCCCGACTGACGTCAATCACACGTACGCCTTTGTATACCATATGTTGCGATCTATATGTTTTCGGTAAAGTGCTAAAAATTTCAAATAAAAATAAAATAAAGAAAACATTTATAGATACAACGGAGAGTACTTAGTTTGTTGTTATTTTTTTTTTTTTTTTTCTCAAAATGCCATACGATTAAATGCTAATGTAGAAACGTAGTAAGAGTTAATTCCCCCCAGAACCATCACGTTATTAAAGTCTTTGCGTTAGTTCTAGTTAAAAAAAAAAAAATGAAAAAAGAAGAGAAAGAGAGAGAGAGTGAGAGAGTGAGAGAGAGAGAGAGAGAGAGAGAGATTGAGAAAGAGAAAGAAATAAAGACTATATCGACATTTAATTACAACTTATGTTTTTTTGTTGCTATTGCTTGTGAATTATTGCAGACCCAATATCAAATATCAATATTCGGCTTTAGATAGTGGTAATGGTATTGTGGAACGTTCACCGAGAGAACGGGCACAACGAGAACGGGCCCTCAATGCCACCCAAGAATGGATACAAAACTCAAATGGACGTTACGAAGTGCTAGCACATTTAGATGAAATTGGTTCAAGGCATGGGAAACATTGGTTCTTGGTAACAGATGCTACGGTAATGTCAACAGAAATATTTAATAAAGAGTTGACCGAAAGTAAAAAATGTTTATAATATTTCAGGTGCGTACGGATCGTTTATTAACTTTGTTGTCTCTGCCTCCCGACTGTGTGGCCTTTGAAGATTTACCGCCTTCAGAAAATCCACGTGGAATGCTTATGGAACTTTTAGGTTCGCTACACCATCCATACATTTATCCCGTATTAGATTTGGGATTTTTGCATACATCCTCGGGTAATTATGCCTGCTTGGTAACTCCCTTCAATTCGAGAGGTAGCCTGAAAGATTTAATATTCAAGGTAAGAATTCATACATACATAAAGGACACTAAAAGCCAAAGCATAATAAAATTTAAATAATTACTAATGTCTACCTTTAGATATTTATTGCTTACTCATGTGGTCTTAAATGCTTTTACGTTTGTTATTATTGTGTATAAGTTTTGCTTTTTTGCATTTAAAAAAAAAAAAAAAAAAAAAAAAAAA
>CCAG010021408.1:0-20394 GCA_001077435.1 Glossina morsitans morsitans | reverse complement strand
CCCATAATTTTTTGACGTGAACGTCAGGGACAATTTTCAAATGTCGTTTTGTCGATCTATAACAACATTATATTATAGAACGGCATTTGGGATTTTTACTGTTTTGGTCTAAGTACGTTATTATATACATAGCATTGCAATTGTATGTCGAAAATGGGGGCCTTCCATAATAGGCATATTTATTGCTTACTCAAGGGGTTTTAAAAGCTTTTACGTTTGTTATTATTGGGTATAAGTTTTGCTTTTTTGCCTTTTAAAAAAAAAAAAAAAAAAAAAAAAAATTAAATAAAAAAAAATTTATAAAAACGAAAAACTCTTAAGGGCAAATTTATTTTTGTGCTTTTTACGCTTAGGCTCAATGGAATGAACCCTGGTCACGCAAGTATACACGGAAACCGAATGGATTGCCAGTCACGCAAGTTCAACGCTTAGGACGACAGATTTTGGAGGCCTTACTGTTTCTGAAAGAGCGGGGTTTTCCATTGCATGGCCATTTGCATAGCGGAAATGTGATTTTACAAAACGGCGCAGCCAGGTAAGAATTCACAAAAGTTAACATTAAAATTAAACTTTAACTTTTAATTTTTTTTTTTTTTTTTTTTTTTTTATGTTTCTGGATAATAAAATCTCTTTTGAATATTGTTGTTTCTTGGTGCCTTGGTGTGCTTATGCACAACAGGAAAGAAGAAGAAACTTTATTTGAAAATGAAAAAGAATGTCAACGTATAGGATGTATATGTATACGGCATACACATCCACTTGAACGTTTCCTCTTTATAAATGTGATGTAGATGGAGAAGCACATTTCTACTTACGCATCCATCAACAATTATACATAGTTTTCAATTCAGAATTTTTGCATTCTTTTTCCTTTTATAGCAAATTGAGGAAAACGTAGAAAACATCAGAAATTAAAAGATGAGGAAATATGGTTTACAAAATTCTTAGAAAACAGTTTTCACTTTAAATGCTTTTTTTTTTTATTATTATTACGACATCCAAAAAAGCAACGCTTGAGGTATAATAATTTTGTCAGCTCATCTGCAACGTTCAGACGTCGTTATAAAGACTCGGTAAAGTACATTTTTAATAATAACACAAGTGCAAATTATATTTTCGACTCACGTCCTGTCAACTTGCTTGCTTTCCAGTGCCCTATCTGTGTCTGTTATGGCAATATTAGGTGGCAAGCTCAATTTTCACATATCCGCGCTCTTGTTATCCCAAAATCTTTAAAAATCAAATTAAATTAAATAGGAAAAGTAAAAGACAAACAATTATCGAGGCCATCTTTCCGTGCTACATGGGGTATCCGGACATGTATTATTGACGAAAAGGAAATAACGTTTAGCCATTAGTTTTGTATGGACGCAATTATTGTAATATTGTCCAAGTTTCTTATCACAACTCAATCTGACCTGATTACAATTTCCCTAGTTTTGTGATATCGTCGGCCAACCATGGTAACGACTTGCGCGAACATACGCGAACGCAGAAGTATTTGAGAATAGTTTTCTGAATCGATTTAAGTCTGTCTGTCCCTCTGGCCAACTATCCGTATGTCCAACTGTGCGTCTATTTAACTGGCAGCCTACTATTCTATCTATCTGTCCAACTGACCGCCTTTCCATCTGCCCGTCTCTCACCGTGATGTCTGCCCATGTATGTTAAATTTGCAGCTTGCAACATTTGGAATACTTTGGCGAAATTTAGTACACATCGACATATTTCGGACCAAGAACAAACGCTATGGAAAACGGGTCGGATCGTACCACCAACTTCGTAAAGATAAATCCTGCATATCGAAGAAGTTGGGTTGCAGTGAAGCGTTGTTCATTCGGCTTTTTTTTATATTACTAGAAAGTCGAGTGAAGGATGATACTCTTTTGACGCACGTTGTAAAAACGCGATATATTCATTTGATGAGACCATTTGTTCAAGCGCCCCTCATCCAAATGAGCAGCAGTGTTTATTGTTTTTAGAGTGCCAGTTCGATAATTAGCACAAAGTAAAAGAAATTTAACAAATAAATTTACAATGTTATGGCTCGACCACATAGATCTATCTTTCGGTTCTTTTCCTCTAAAAACATTCTCAAAAAAGGAAACGACAACAAGGTCGAACTTGATGAAATGATAATTTATTAAAAAAAAAAAAACAACTGAGAAATTTTAATAAAGTAAATAGAAACAAGCTGATGTAGAGAGCATTTAATGATCGCCTCTTCCCGACTATAACGTTTCAACTTGTTGTTTTGTAAAATTGTTGCTTAGCTATGCCTGAACTGGTTAAATGCATAATAACGGAATAACAGAAAAAAATGCATCGTAGCATAAAAGAGGTTAAATGTTCTTTTCTTTCTTTCTTACACCGGAAGAACACATTAAAATGGTTACAGAATTTTCTTTTTCTTTTTTTAATTCAAACTAAAGGATGGGCTATTCATTCGTCTCGCCTTTTATTTGAGTTTCTTTGAACAGACCAGCGACTAACCCAAAACGAATCCCATGTTTTAAGTTTATTTTAAAAACTTGGTTTCAATCAAACCATCTTTGCAAGCGCTAAAGTCAATTTATGTTAAACACGCGGTTTCCCAATATAAGTGACAAAATAATTCGACTATGCGCCTTATTATTATTACACGCCGTTCACAAGAAATAGGAAAGAGTTAAGCTTAGCCCAAAGTCTTGAAATCTGTGGAAAGACTCAAAAAAAAACCGGCAAAAAATATGCCTATTATGGAAGGTCCACATTTTCGACATACAATTGCAATACTATGTATATAATAATGTACTTAGACCAAAACAGTAAAAATCCCAAATGCCGTTCTATAATATAATGTTGTTATAGATCGACAAAACAACATTTGAAAATTGTCCCTGACGTTCACGTCAAAAAATTATGGGACACGAAATAGTGATTGCCCGATTTTAAATTGCTTACTCTACAGAATTTTCGAACGACAAAGGAAATCGCTATTAATTGCATAATTATATCCCACACGATTTAAATTTGTGCAGATATATGCAACATTCATTATGCACTGATGTGGATTCCAATTGTTTGTCTTGGTGTCTGTCGGTCCATCTGATTTCTGCTCATGAATGTATCCAACCTTTAATGTAGCTTGAGGTACTGGCGAGTTCTGACTCAAAAACGAACCGTTCTATTAAAAATGGGTTGAAGCATACGACTTTTATGCTCACTCATCGTGTAAAGTTCTGCTTGAAAAATTGTTATATAAAAAAAAAGAAATGGGCCATTGGATGATTGTGCTCTTCGAAGGACATCCCATATGAATGCTCTTACAATGAACAAGCCTTTACGGGGCAATAAGGTCTAATTTTAATTAGTATGGGATTACGTCTGGTGCAGAATAATAAATCGACATATAAATTTACTGCGTTAAATTTGACGCAAATGAGTCTGTTTTTCTGATCACTCCCCCTATAACAATTTTCGCAGCAAAAAAATCTTTATATGACGACAAGCGGCAGTTTTTTGGCTTTTTAAGGCCTAAAAAGATAAATTGTATTAAATGAACTACTGTAACTTTTCTAATGGTCCACCTTGTCCGCCTTTTAACGCTTTCCAATGTTCCTTTTGTTACATTTACTTACTTATATGCATTCGCCCACTCGGACTTGCATATACTAATCAATATGCATTAGCACACTATGACAAACCTTAGTTGAGCCGGGACAAGTGAAAATGAATTAAATTCTCTTCTTTCAGTTCACGCATTGAAAACCACATGCAAAAAGAATTTTAAAAAAAAGTTAGAAATATGCGTGAGAGAAAGCATGTATGTTTTTACTTAACTTGAGGTCATCGGTCGATATACGAATAATCATTCATTCTATTACCCTACTGTTGGAACCCTCAGGATCGCAAAAAAAAAAAGTTGAAGTAGAACACTCAAGTAACCCAATTTCGATCAACAAGTGGAAAACGTTTTCTTTTACTTACCTTCAAAACTCCAGAAAAAACCGAAGCAGAGAAATGTGAAAGTTCATCTGTTTCTACAGAACTGTATCCTTAGCCTGCAAACATGAAATATGATATTTTCAACGGTTCCATTAAACAACAAGTAAGAAAATTAAATTGGGTCGGGATCGAATCTTTTATACCCATCGCCGTTACCCTAAAAAAAGACAAAAGAAGTAAAAAGACAAAATTTTCATGCGCAGGTGATTTTTTCTAGTTTCAAAATAAAAGTTTTTGACGTGCAGGCATGCGGACGTTTGTAGGCGTATCCTTTGAATAGTTTGGGTCTATTCTAAATTCTTTTGCAAATTTGTAGGCGATATCTTCCACTTTCGCCAAGGGGAGAATGTGTACCACAAATACTACAAAGTTCCGCAAACAGACAGGTGGACAGACGAACAGACGGAGATCTTTAGGTGTATTCAAGATTTGAAACTGGCCAAGAATTTGTATGCTTTATAGGGTTATTGAAGCTTGTTTCTGCACGTTATAAACGCATTGAGAAAACTATTAAATTTTGATGTACTATAATATTGGGTAGGCGTGGTCAGTTTTTTCCATTGTACCCAGAAATATGCGTTCAAATTTTTGTACATTTATTTGCTATAGTTTATGAGTAATGAGCAAAACATCAATTTTTCATTCTTTTCAAAAAACAGAGGTGTTCTCAGTTTATGTGGTATTGTGGGCGTGTCCTTCGACCCATTAGGCTCATTTTCAACGCCAACCTGGGTGCAAGAACTTTCAATGTTTCTGTCAAATTGAATTCGATAGCTTTACCTTTATGGCCAAGAGTATGTCTACAACAAATTATACAGCCAGACAGAGAAACAGACGGACATGCTTAAATCGATTTGGAATTTGATGTTGATCAAGAATATATGTACTTTGTGAAGTCTCTGATGCTTCCTTCTGGGCGTTGCAAGCGTTTTGACAAAATGAATATACCCCACTTCCTTCGGCGATGGGTATAAAAAACAAAAAAATGACATAATTCTTCTTCTTGACATCATTAAATAAAGAGTAAACAATGTTAAGGGCTAGTAGCTTAGATTGTAACGGAAGCTCTTAGGAAAAATAAATTATAAGCCATTGCAGCTAATTAGGTATAACAAAGAAATCATCCCCTACAAAGGGTTTGCAAACAAAGCCGAGAGTGAAACTAAGTTAAAAACTCAACAAGTGAATAATAACTATTTGCAATTCATGCATCTACATATATATATATATATCATATGTACTTCACTATATAATCTTACTTTAAGTCACAAATAAAGAATCGCAGGAAGCATAGAAAAAGTTTCGAGCCTACACTAGCATTCGAATGATGTCATGGACCAAAAAGGAAAACTTTCACCCCTTCTCGTCCTCTCCTTGGTTTTTTGTATCCACCACCGGAAGGGAGGAGTATACACTTCTCTTTGTCAAAGCGGTTGGAACAACCAAAAGAAGCCTCAAAGATCCCCCAGGGCGAGCTATATTCTTAATCAACATCCCGAGTGGAATGGAACAAGTCCGTGTCCCTGTCGCTTTGTGTAGCGTCTGTGGTAAACAATCTCCTGACCGCAAAATTCGGCTCCCGATTTCAAAGTTCGCAGACGCATCACAAGTTCTTGGACGCAGTTTGGTATAGAAAATGGCCCAAATTGGCCGAGGGCCATGTTTACAGTACTATGAAAGCTGAGAACACGTTTGTTTTCAAGAGTTAAAAAAAGTTTGGGGTTTTTACTTACTGCTCGCATACTGCAGCACTACAATGTAAATTTCCGCGTATATTTTACGGGCGATCCTATAAATGCTCTGAAAAATGGACCTACGCAAAGACCAAAACGAAACTTCAAACATCCCATAAATTATACATGTTCTTGAGTAGTATCGAATTCGAAATTCACCTGGACATGTCTCTCTGTCCGCCTGCCCATCTTTACAGTGTCAGTGGTAAGTATTCTGCCGGCCGCAAAATTGGACAATGGGACATTGAAACCTTTGCACGCAGATTGATGCGCAACATGTACGAGGAACATCTTTGCTTTCTGGGTACCCATAAACTGCAATATACCGGAATTTAGTCTTTTCGTTCTACATTCAGTCTTTCTTACGATAAAGACGGTGGGTGTAAAAGATTCCTTCTTCGCCGAATATAATTTTCTTATTAGTTTTTCTTTATCAGCTATCTGCTTAAACTAATTGCTGCACATTCGTTTGCTCTGTATAAGACTGTTTTGTAAAGTAATCCTATTTCAGTCGAAAAGTTTATCTCGTAATATTGTATGAAAGAAATAAAAAAAAGTTTAAACACTTTTTCTGTAAACTTTCTCCTTCATTTCACCTTTTCGTTGCTTAGCGCTACTTAAATCAATAGTGTTCAGCAGGAAAAAAAGAAAGAAAAAATTTAATTTTATTCAATTACAAAGTGAAATGATTTCTCACTTTGACTGAAGCTGTAAAATAATAAAGCAAAAAAGTGAAAGAAAGACATTGTTCTGTAGGTCAATTTCTCTTTTAATACCCACCATCGCTCTCCTTTCATTTATAACATCCATTATATGGGTCGTTTTGCTTAGTAATGCTTTTTAACTTCTTACAAGAAAAACATAACTTGTGGGAATGAGTCAAAAATGTATTAATGAGTTCGTTCACTGCATATCAACGCGTTTTGATTGTTCGAACCTCTTATGAAGAAAATCAATGTTTCTGATGAAGTGCACTATCTGCTCAGTGGAGAACAACCGCGAATTGTCGGATTTGGGAAAAGGAAAAGCCTTTAGTTATATATAAAGTAGCCCTTAGGAAGTATAGTTTAGCAAATAACTGTGTGACCGCCGGGTGGTAGCAATATTGAACCATTTTTATATCTATCATCTTCCCAAAACATTTGCAACCTAGAAAGGAGCTTGAGAGGCGCTTTAACGTGGATTCGCAATCACTATCAAGATCTGTTTAACGTCGATTTAAACATATCCATGTGATGTAACGGCAGTCCTTTTCTCGGACAAAAAAATTAGGATGCCAGCTTTTCCAACTTGACAAAAACTTCGGAAGTGGTTGCGGGTGCGTTGCCTTCGCCCTAAAAAGAAACCCAACATTTCTGCCTGTTTTCTAAACGAGTTTTTCAAACACCTTGATTGAGACTTTGGAGCAATTCCTTTACCCAAACTAAATTTTGGTAAGTAACCGCAGTTGACCCAACACCTTAATAGGTTTCTTACGGTAAAAGTTTAAGGTTTAATTGCTGTTTAGAGAGTCTGCCGGAGCACGATCTCACCTTAGCAGTCAGGCAATGCGTGATGTTTGACATTTACTGGCACAATACACATACCAAGACGTGACTGCACCTGCCCACCTACCTCTACTTTTTCTATCCAAGTCGAAGGAGACCATAAAAAGGTTACATAAAACACACGCTTGTACAATTTATATGAAATCATATCCACATTTTACATCCGCCGTCAGAAGACGAGTGTGAATTCATTCCGTCAAAACATTTGCAACACCGAGAAGAAGGCTTGAGAGACCCTACATGTATATATGTCCTACATATACTGTAGATCAGTATCAAAATCTGAATTGGTCAAGGCAAGTTCGTCTGTTCAGCCATGTGATTTCCGTGATCAGCATTCCCTTGGACGCAATTTGCCAGAAACAATGGAATTTCTTGCACACATTGAAAGTAGACGTTGATATTGAGCGAGGTCGAAACCAGCCGAAGAACATGCCGACAATGCAAAACAAACGGAGACATATTTCTCTTCAAAAGCAAGAAAATTGGTAAATGATAAAAAACCTGCATGTAAATGCGTTATACGCGTTATTCTACATTATCCATACAAAGGTAGAAACAACGCAGTAGAAACAACAAAAATAATGAAGTATCGAAATTACATTTTTCCATATATTTTGAGTTTTTTTTTCATTTTTTTGCAAACTTTGCTCTAGTGATAAACTTTATTTATATGTTTGACGTGTGCAACCTATTTTTTCCTTTTTGCCTTTTTTCTTCTCTTTCGATGTTTAATTAAAACTTAATTTGCACTCGGCTGATAGCAATTGTAACTGAGCCTTATTTGTAAATACGTAACCCAGCCAAAGCCTTCATCTTTCCTTCAAGTGATCGTAATAAAGCAATTGCAGTGAATGGTGAACCGATAGGTAGTTTCTTATAGCCCAAATTAGTTGAATTGAATGTAAGCGACCTATAGTTTCATCAAGGTAGTACAACGTGCTATATAAGTCGGGAACGCTAAACTTATTTTTATTCGAATTCGAATTAGAAGAACATCCCCTGAGTGATGGATCGTATAATAAAACAAAAACATATATATATTTATATCGAATGTGTTTCCACAACGTATTGTATTGCAACGAACTACAACTTTTTCTAGGACGGCTGATAAGGGACCATCAACAGTTCTAATCTTACAATGCCAATGTGCGAAACAGATCTGCAAGAACTTGGCGGGACCATTTTTCTTTTCCACTCTGCTCAGGTGATTACTTGTTTTGATTTGTGCAGAACACACTGTACTGTGTTAAGTAATTTTCCAAAGAACAAAAAGGAGATAAAATACCAAGTGACGCGTAAAACCGATCGTGGACGATGGAGCTTTAATATTGCCAGCGGAATACTATTATGTCAAACTTGAAATGTTTCATTTTTCACTTCATTTATTATTATTATTGTAACTATAAAACCATGGGCAAGGGGATAAGGCATTCCAACATCGAGGTGCACATACAATGAAA
Organism: Glossina morsitans morsitans; assembly: GCA_001077435.1. NCBI lineage: Eukaryota > Metazoa > Arthropoda > Insecta > Diptera > Glossinidae > Glossina > Glossina morsitans. The sequence goes on along the minus strand of CCAG010021408.1, from coordinate 11,664 downwards.
GACCAAATGATCAAGGCCAAGGTAATAGAAATGCGTGGTATTAATATAAAAGTGTTCCTTTTGTGTAATTCTGTCGAAGTGGATTAGCAATCAAAACTTCCAGTAGTTGAGAAAGAAAATTTAAAAAAAGCATGTTTGGAGGAAGAAATTTGATCCGTGAGTTTACCACAAGTCACTTACAGATTGAAGTTCTACAGTTTTCATAGCGTAAGACAAATTTCTGCAGAAATATTGTCAAGGCGGATGCTAAGATTAAGTTTGCGATCAAGGGTTGCCCCAAGATATAGCATTGAGGTCAAAAGGTCAATAGAATACCTAACTATTTTACCATTTAACTTGAGGGACGTTACTCTCAAATAATAATAACCGTATTTCTTATCTTAGATCATCAGAGATTCTTATGGACTTCTACGTTGTTTTCTAACCTTTTGTTTTTTTTTTTTCTATTTTAGATTATCTGGCTTAGAGAATGGTTTACTGGGACTTAGCTCACGAATCAATGCTATTATGTGGTCACGTTCTGTGGCCGATATTGAGAATGTCGATATCATATGTTTTGGTCATTTGCTCTATGAAATGTGCATGGGCCAAGAGATGACCACGCCAAAACCGTCCATGAGGGTGCTAGAAATGGAAATGGAACATTATCCACAAGTATGTAAAGCAACCTGCGACAACAAAAAACAAACAAAACACTAACAAACACAATCAATTAAAAACGAAACCGTCAATTTTAGATTTTAGATGTTCTGGGTTTAATATTCGAGCCACCGAATGGAGCATGTCCAACGGTCGAGGATTTAGTATTATGTGATTTATTTAGATCTATCGATCTAAGGGAGTTACGTGGTCCCTGCTTTAATGTAAGTGAATATTAGTTTTTTAATCGCGAAATCTTCAACAATTTTTCTATTGCTTATTGGAAAAAGACAATCAAGCCGAGCCTTAGTCGTTCCACCTTAAATTTGCTGCAAGCAGTAAAGAAACGACAATGTGCTTCTTTGGGTAATTCATTAAGCGAGACAAGTTCACCTTGCACACCACCTTCAACACCCAGAGACCACAGAGCTGGGTAAGTATACAAAAGTATTCTATTTTTATTATTGGTTTTTTTTAATTTCTTTGAACACGTACGAAAAAAAAAAAATAAATAAATAAAATAAATGTACAAAAAGCTGTTGAAAATTACTACTATCATAACTTCATAGATACAAGAAGAAACCTCTGTTATACTAACCATGCTAAAAAGCTTTCATGTTACAGTCTTTTACAATACGTAACCCTTTTAAATGTGTACTGTGTATACTGGACAGCTGGCCTATCATATGTTATTGTGATTCTATTATATTATAGTCATATATTCATAAGCATACTTTTGACATCAACATACGTACATATCATTAAAAATTTTTTATTCCTTATGAAATCAGCGATAAAATATTCGTCCTCAAAATGTTAATTTTTCTCTGTAGCATGTTTGTTTTTATATATCGTTTTCTTTTCCATCACTCTCTTATATATTATAACTTTCTTACTCTCTTAATTATTTATTTATTTATAGTAATACTTTTTGTTATGGTTTTTTGAGAGCGAACAAGTTTTTTGTACATTTTTTTAAATGCCACATATCTGCCATTTTTGTTACCATCTCTATGCCCGCCAATCAATTAATCCTGTCATTCCGTTTCTAAAATCCAAAAAAAAAGTAAATAAACAAATAATGCGTATCGAAGAAGCAAGAAAAACTTTAATCGGCGTCACGAAGCGTATACTTATCTTTGCGTGGCCCATTCTGCCATCTTATGAAAACCGCATAAGCAAATTGTCCACAAGACGCGACACTAATCGCCATCAACTTTTAACGAACACTTACAGAATTCGAAACGTCAAAAACCGTGGCCTGAATAAGGCTGAGAATTTTATCACATAGAATTTAGTTAAGCAAAATTAATCGCATGCGATATTCATTCAATTTTATTTCTTCGATTACGGCAAAATCAAAAAAGAAAAAGCTCAAAGCAATCTTTTATTGCCTCTTCGATTGCCAGTCAGCAAAACCCCGTCACGTACAATTGCAATATATTGCTGCTGACCTTTCTTCTCGTCATCTTATTGCTGCGACAGCATTATGAAGTCCACTTGAGCCATTTTAACAAGTTGTTTAACAGGGACCATTATTTGATAAATAATTTTCACACACTATTTTTAATTGGTGGGCATATAAAGTTCGATCCCAGGCGAATATTGCTTTCTTACTTGATTATTATGAATTTTTAATCCAATTTTTTTCATTTTTTTTTTTATTAAGACAATTTCATTTTTTTTTAATGTGTTTTTTCCATATATTTGTTTCCATTTTCTATTTGAATATTTATTAATCCAAATAATAAATAAAACAATACATCAGAGTTATACCGACGCCCTATGAAGTCTTTCGTATGTACTAATAAGAAATTCATGAAATTGGTACAAATATTCCAACAACTAATACAATACGAAGCACTATAATCGATAATAAGGTTTTTGTTTAAATTAAGCAAAAATAAAATGTAATCAAATAAATTGAAAGATTTACTTAAGACAATGTATGGTAAGTTTTTGTTTTTTTAAACATTTTTCGTTTTTTGCTTTAAATCTCCTCTACTGTGTGTGTGGCTATACAATCTACCTCTTCTCTCTTTTTGGCTTTCCTTGTCATAAGCACATTTTCTTAATTCCTTTCCCATATTAGTATTGTTTTATTAAAAATCCTTTATGTCCACCCGCAAGTTTTCAATTCACTTATAGCAAAGAAATTAATAATGTATATAAAATCACCTCCATACACATTTATCCACCCACCACTTACCAGTCCATTTGTATCGTTAAAAATGTAGTTTTTTATACATATGTGTTCTTTATTTGGAAAATTGCTTAAGTCCATTTACTTTAATGTCGAAATATATAAAATGGTTTTGTCAAATATATCCTATGCACGATATATGTATATAATGCCATACGTATGTATGCAAGGATACACTTTATATGTAATATGTACATATATACTATGTATATGGCACCAACCTAAGAACTTACGAACTTATTATGTGAAGTGATAGATCAATAAGTTCGACATATCGATACAGTCATTATTGACGAATCGATTTGATTTTTACTATCAATCGAAGTGTGGCAAAATTTCACGCGAAGTTTCCCCTAAAACAGCTGTAATTTCTAAACTACTGGTCAGAACATCGTGAAATTTTGACACATTCTATTTAAAAGTCGGTGCTATATAAAAATCACTTGAATTCATCAGTAGTCATCCTTTATTTGTCTATCATCCCACGAACTTATTGAGCGATACGCTACCCAATGTATTTCACGACGAATTAAAAAAAAACTGCTCTTTAGCATGGGCAAGTGTTTACTAAAGCCAGCCATCGGAGGTTAGGGAGAAACTAAATTTTCCCTGTCGTTTGTAGTACCCTTGTATACACTCGTTGGATATTGTGTACAATATATATATTAGCTGGGTCCCGTTACCCTTGTCCATTTCAGCGTATGTCTTTTCCTTTTAATGCATTGAAGTGCTCGCGATTACAAAGATGGAGATATATAACCATATTCTGAGTAACATGGCAGAGATCTCACAAGCCACAAGGCATCTTCTTGTTTGTGGTTTCCATGAGTTAATAGCCATGTTTTGTAAAAAAATTGGTATTGAAGAGCTTTTTGTGACTATTCCTTCCGAGTACTAAAATCGACTGAGTCTAAGAGACTATAACAAGGGAACTTGACTAGTGATCGGTCATAAGGCCAGAATATAAACCGTAAATATACATCTTCAACTTGGCATAACAGTTTTGAAAGTGGGCGTATTTTTTCCGTAACCGCGCCTCCAAGGAAAAAAATCAGTTAAAAAGCAAAGAGGTCGTAAAAAAATGTTTTTTTAAGAATAATAATATTAATAATGTAAACGACTTTCAGAGCTGATCACGAATGTTCGCCATTCGATTAGTGTTGCGTTTAACAAAATATTTTGGTGTTTTTATATACACAGTCTTGAAATGGTAGGTATCAAGGATTCTCTCGAATATAATTTTCTTATTTGTTTATTGTTAAAGCATTCGTACAAATAATCCATACGCTCTTGCTTGCCCTAAAACAAATGCTTGTGGGACATTTTCGATGCTTATGTAACTGGCGAAAAACAATGCATTGTTTACGGCCGATGTTTATTTTCGCAAAACAAAGTAGTCTCTAACGTTGCTCGAACTTCACAGTAAATGACAGTCTACAATATCTTTTCGTGCTTTATACCGTTATTTGCCAAAAAATGTTTTTAAATTCTATCACTAATCTACTGCTAATGCACGTCGATCACGGAAAATGTAAGTAAATTGATTTGCACACACGTTTCCTTGCAACAAAGGATACTTTGGAAAATTACCGCACAAAACCGTTCATTCGGGTTTATGTCAAAATTTTTGCTCAAAACAAAATTTTCAAGTCAACGAAATCGAAGCTAATCGAAGTGGCAATGGGACAAAATGTTCTAAACAGACAAAGCTCAAAAATTTCAAATTCTCCAAATGGCCACATCAGTTAGCATCAAATCGATCTGAACTTAAATCTGGAGCAACACAGTTACACACATTTCAATTAGACCAAGTCGTCTTCTTGCGCATTTAAAAGAAAAGAATTCTGTACAATTTGCTTATAAGTGATCAGATTTGTTATTAGAAAAATTTCACTGTTTAAAGAAAAATGTTTGGATATCTCAACATGCGTAAAGAGAAGTGGGAGAAGTACTTTCAGGTTGACTTTTTGTTTTTGAAGAATGGACTTAAGCCATTTTGAAAATAAACGAATTCCATATTCATAACGTAATAGGTAAGCATGACCAAATAATCAATCGTGTGTAAGTTTCAATAGAACGTAAAAATTTTTGTTATTTTGCAATTTACCTGTAATGTGCATGTACTGCTGAGTGCAAATTAATTTATGTTTTGCATGTTCCACCTAAATGTGGCTAATCTATTACGAAGGGAGAAAAGAAATTATCAAAAAAAAAAAAAAAAAGAATGCAATCAAATGTTTCTCCGTTCTAAACGTATAAAATAAAGCCGAATCATCAAAATTTTATTACTCTCTATTCGTGCCGCTTTTGCATTTCGGAAAACGTTCAAGCAAATACGCTCTCACTAGCAATATTAAAATGTAAAAGAACATTTTCTAATTGCATGTTTTCTACATGAATGAGTTCACATCAAAGAAAGAAGAAAGAAAGCAAAACACAAAAATGCATTATCTCGTGCCTAAGAAGTGAAGCATAGTTCAAGCTTTTCTTCGTTCCTGACATCTGATGACATATCACTAACTCATAAACACCTCTAAATACACGCACACAACACACAAACATTGACATTTCTACTCTGTATTATGCATAGACATGACAATATGTGTTAAGTCAAAGCAAAAAAAAAAAAAAAAAGAAAAAAGAAATTGTTTTCGCCACACTTGACACTCTTTACTAAATAAAGTTCATATATTTTTTTCTATTCTTTCTCTTCCACTTCATTGCATTCATGTCCTTTTTGTTGTTTTTATTTTAACTCTACTTCAATTTTACCAAACAAAAACAATAGCATTAGCCGAACAATGGAATCTTTTGATTGCATATCAAGTGATTCAGAAGAAGGCCTACTTGATGAAATTGTCGTCGGTTGTAATTATCATCAACAACAATTGCAACGTATGCAGATCTATCAGAAACATCAACAAAGTCATCATAAACGAGCTTCTAGCTCGAGCCAACATCATCATCATCATCATCATAGTTATCCATACTTGGCCCAAAAGTCACCCTACGATACCATGGAATCACCAATACACTACTGTGACAATACTACTCAGTTGGAGGATAATCATGTTTCACTTTACCAGGAGGCCACAGAGGCTAATAAAGAACGAGGAGCAGAAAAGCAACACGAACAAGAACAGTCGCAACAGATTGTAATCCAAGAACAACAACCACAGCAGACGATGACACGTTGCAGTTCAAGCACTTCAAGCAGCTTGAATTTAAAACTTAGTGGCTCTGGAGGTGCGGTAGGTATGGGGGATAGCATATGCTCTTCGGAAAGTAGCATCACTGCCACTACAATAATCTCACATGAAGAAACCGAAAACGTGCCACAATTACCTCCACAACAGCAACAGCAACAGCAACACCAACCGCAATCATCACAACAACCAACAACATTAGTCGTCGACCGAATCGAAGAAAATGAGAAAGAGAATATTAAACCTAAGGAAAATTTAACTTTGGGCGGGTTAAATACATCCAACGCACAGTCCAGTGGTAACTCTCATCCCTCAGCTTTAACAGCAGCCGTAGTTTCTTTCAACCATCAATTAACAGCCGATATATGTAATTTTAAAAATTCAAAAAGCAGACGTCTAGAGTACTCGCTAAAATGTTTAAAGTACGGCCGCAGTAATCCTTCACAAGATTCTGCTTTTGGCTCCTTAACCGACAACGATTTATCCACAGGATCTTCAAGCTTTCGTCTCAGTAGTTTTCAATCAATCTCCTCGCCTATTGATGAAGGTGTAGAAGATATAATAATAGCAACAACTACAGCGGGCCATGAAACTTGCCTGGAATTAACTACGCTACCACGTGGCATGGCTTCTCAAGATTCAGCCATATCATCGCCCTGTCGCGAATCTTCGCCAAGCAATTTTCTAAATATTGAAGAGGGCTCATGTTCGGGTGCCTCCAGCTCGTCAGGCTCTACAGGCAATCTGAGACCACAACATTTTCCAGTATCGCTGTCCCCTAAAATACTGGTGACTGCAACAACTAATTCTAGTAATTCCAGCTTATCCTCCAACACTTGTGCGCCAACCAGCAATCAACAACAGCAGCAACAGCAGCAACAACAACAATTTGATCCCCCGAAAATCCTAGTAAATGATCAAAATTCTATTTATACGACTTCTCCATCCAAACGTTCGGGAACTATCGAAGTTTTCTCTCAAAAGTATCGCGTTAGTTCCTTTGAAGACATGTCGCCTAACAAACGTAGTTCTAGCTCGGACAAGCAACACCTCAAAAATGTCAACCGTTTGGCTTTCCGATCGCTAGAAGAAGAGCGACGTATAGATAATGCATTCATTCCGATAACAGATAGAACACATTCTGATAATCGCGTTAATGTACAGAGCGAAAAGTATAAAAAACTTACTCACGCCTCATTTCGTATAAGCAAAACTTCCAGCCAGGTCATACCGCACGATATATCACCAGGTCAAGTGACTACTTCATCGCCAGGATCCTCCACAACTTTAGCCGGTTCTGGCATATCTCTGGAAATGCAGAGACCGGCTACAGCTTCGGGATCGTCTAACAGCCGTCAAACCATATGGCGCGACAGCAAATTCTATCGCAAAAATCGCATTGCCAAATCCAACGACTCTCTTTTAGAGTCTTCTCCGAATCACTCGGCGCGTCTATCGCCATCTTCATTGCGCGACAATCATTATGATAGTTCGTCCTCGTACTGTAGTCGCAGTCATAGTCGCCAATCTCTGAATCGTGGTGGTTCTATTAATGAGATTTTGGGTTCCAATCAAACCCTCGGACCCGAAATAACTGTTACCACTAGCTTCTGTAATAATTCATCAGTTAACAATCGGCGTTATTGCAGTTCGAAAAGTGAAGATCTCGCGGACTCTTCAGACTATTTACGCGTTATGGACACTCGCAAATCGTACTCGGAACGTCATTTAGTTACCTTAACCACACTCAAACAGACAGCCATTAATAATACTATGCCTTTGAACAGCAACGAACCTTGCTGTCTATCTGAAGATGAAATGAGCTTCAACGATGACAATAATGCTTGTGGTGGTCAAGCGAATGTATCAGCACAAGCAATACCATCACAGTCGTCTCAATATCATAAACAACAACGTCATCAACGACATTATCAATTGCAACCATCCAAAACCCAATACGCTAAATATAATCAAGAACAGCAACAAATGGGACAACAACATGCAAAACAAAGTTATAAAAAGCGACCCCACCCCAACCAGCTTAGCTGGAGTTCATGCTCGATTAATCGCCTAAAAACGACCAATATTAAGACCACCTCTTTGGCTACATTACCCTGCCAACAAAATTCAACTAGCCCAGCTGGTTCCACTTATAATATCAATCAACAACTATCGCAATTATCTAGTACTGCCGTCGCCTCGTCGTCTCTGCAGAAGCCGATCACATCCTCTACGCCACTCTTAATACTAGATACCACCAGATCTCCCAAACGCTCGCAATCACGCAATGCCGTGTTCAAAACTTTAGATAATACCACAGACACCAGTACCAGTGATAATAGCAATCCAAATAGCGTTAACATAACACTCAGCGAAGAGAATAGTTCTCCAGATGAATCGCCATCGAGGCGTACGTTAAGTGGCATAGAATTAGCTAAAATATTCTCAATGGACGATGGAGCTGGATGCAGTAGTTGCTGCAGTGAAGAGAAAACACCGCTGCTGGACAGCGTTGAAATGTCCCCAATTAGTCCTACAGAACCGGGCAATGAAGAAAAAGACAAAGAAAATGGTGAAAAGCTAGAAAAGCGTTCACAAAGGGGTGAAAAAATGTGATATAATAAATTTGTGCAATGAATGAAAAAAATTGGGGAAAAAATATTCACTTAAACAAAAATAGGAGAAAAAAGAAAAAAAACCCCACAAAAAAATAGAACAGTTAATTCTAATATTGAAGAGTTGAAATAAAGATATTCGTAGTTAGACAAAAATTTCTAGATGTGTTACTATGCTTATATATAGGGAAGTAGTGAATGAGTATAATGAACAAACGACAAATATATATGATATGGAGATATGGGGAAAAAATTTAAAAACCGAGTTTTTACTCTCATACAAACACACATAATATCATAAATAGAGAAAAACAAAAAATGATGAGATAAGCGCAGTATACCTGAGTTCCTTTCTTAGACTACGAACTACTATTTGATTACAATTTACATTCACTTCTAATGAAGACTTTAATAGTTTTTCGAAATTGTTTCCATCTCTTCGTAGGTTAGAATGACATTTCACCACTATTCGATCCATTGCACTTGTCGTGAATTGCTTTATTCCTTAGCATAACATCAACAAATCCATGCTGATCGCTAGTTAATCAAAGCAAGAAATACTTTTAATGTCATTTAATTTCATCGGCTTTTAAGCACACGACACTAATAAATTTTTTACGTATAAGCGCCTTTGGTACTACAAAACGTTCTCCTCGCTAAAGATAGTAATTGCCTCAAGTTAGTTTGTCCATCAAAATATTCGTTTACTACAGTAAATCGTGCGTTTTAAGCCAACGAGCGACACCGATGATTACAAAATGGTTACAAAACCCATCTTAAAAACAATAAGATCAACGACAAGAACACTCCCATATCTTTTGTGCAATCTGTTGAGTACATTCTTAAAAGGTCTTGGATTGATTAAATTCTAAAAGGGTCTTGGCTAACTCCGGAAGCAAGATATTATTATTACACTTTACTTATCCCAAGGGAATAAATTCTTGGATTAAAATAAATTCAGCTCTAGAAGCTAAGACTATGGGCTCTGTTTAAAAAGAAAAAAGATAGACGGTTCATGTGGTCGTTAACATAATTGTTGGTCGCTTTAATATCGTCAACAATGCAATTTATAAATAAGTTAAATGAGTGTCATATAACATTGCGTACAATAATTGTTTGATTGATATAACATTCTGCACCTACTTTCAGCATATCCGTAAGAATACGAATCCTCGAAATGGGAAAACTTTCGTATTCACAAGGTGTATGATCTTGTCCACAATTTCAAGGTAAAAGTGTATATTTGTTATTGATCCATCGTACGACTAGTCAACAGCGAACTTTTGTCAACATTCTAACCATTATTTTCTCGACATTGGCTGGATACAGAGATAGAACAAGATTAAGGTTAATATGACGGTGGTGTAGTTGGTAGCATTACCTTTTTTCTTTTCTTATCAATTTTCTTTCTAATACTTGTTCCAATATATCTTTGGAGATCCGTCTTCTTTGCTAAGCCGCGAGTGCGCAATGCTCGGTCAATTTACTCGTTTCCCCAAAGCCACATATACCCCTGAGTACCCAAAGAATTGTATTCTTGCCCCCATAAGTGGCGATGGTAATCCTTGCTTTGATAATTGTGTCCTTCCTGGAATTCCAGGGGTTTCGTATGGCTCTTATATATGGACTTTAGAAAGACTCTCTGCGAGCGATAGCAGTTTTGAGTTCGTTTTTTTTTTAGTAGACTCGATTTTTTTTTTATTCCTTTTTTTTAACTTCCATCAGTATCGCGTGGAAATAACATAAATTGACCTGAGAAAAACATTAGCAAAAAGAAGGAATTACTAATAATTTTCAAAATTATTTATTCGTTCTAGTTTCAAGATAGACGTCTATTTGTACAGGGTTTGTCCATTTCTGCGTCCTATACCATATGCGGCACAAAGTTATATCAAATTTGTGTGAAAGTATGCAACGTCCAGAAGGACTCAAAATAGACCCATTTTTTATTATAGCGGTCGATTCATATTTACTTTCTAAATCGATTTAGGCTTGTTCATCTGTCCATCGGTCTATCTTATTTTCTTGTGCTCAGCCGACATGTCGCAATTTTCGAGACATTTTAATAAAGTTTGGTCCACCGATGTGTTTTGGCCCAAAGACGAACACTGTTGAAAATGATACGAGAGTAAATGAACAACTGTAGCGAAGTGGAGAGTATTTAATGATAGGCCAATATAGTGTTTTCACTTATTTCCCAAATCCTTTTGAGCTTTTGATCAAAAAAAATCAAACAGCTTGTTATTTATTTCTGACAGGAAACCGAGGCAAGTCAATTCAGCAAAGGATATAAAATCAGCAAAGGTATCAAATTTTCGATTCGTCTTTAATGAGATCTTAACATGTGTCGCAAAAATTTAAATAACTTACTGAAGGAAAAGATTTAGGAAAAACCACTAATGCAAAATCATTCACACTAATATAAGGTCCTTCTCTAAAGTCTTAATCTATTTTAGAATCAGTTAATATTTACTTATTGACATGTCTACAAGTCTACAAGATCTCAGACCAGAGCGAACATATTGCATCATCTTTCTTCGGTTAAACATTGCAGACATAATGTGTCTAAAGAAATCTGTTCATGATAATAAAGTCGTTTTTAAATTTTTTCTCCAATTTTCACTTTAGAACATAATTAATAGAAAGAAAAACACGAAAAATTCTTTTCTTTTTAAGTGACTTTTAATTAATTCAACGTAAGAGGAATATTAAGCTTTCTGTGAGAAAAACAATAATTTCTTTTTTTCTAAACCACAACTAAGTGTATATTCTATACAATATTTATTATTAACTAAATATATTTTACATTTATTATTGTGAAATGATTTATTAATAAATTTTTACAAAAAATTAAAAATCAAGTCCAAACAAAAACGGAATAAAAACAAAATTTTCATAGTTTTTTTGTTTTTTTTTTTTTTTTTTTTTTTTTTTTTTAGAAAATTAAGAAACTATTTAGTAAAATACCCCACCCGAAAATCATACACCTCCATCCTTTTGT